>JALPQI010001240.1:0-159628 GCA_025490895.1 Thaumatotibia leucotreta | reverse complement strand
GACTTGTCGACAATCATTTAATCGAATGTTATTTCAAAGACAACGGTTCAAGTATTTTCATTTCATCGATAAGTCATTATGTCGAAGAATAGTTTTCAGTAAATTTAAATCAAGGAATTTTGAATGGTGCTTGAGGTTTTCCTTTACGGGTTCTTATTTTAGTTTGGTAGTAATATTTATTCCGCAGTTCTAAACAAACCCTGAACCTACTTTGATAGCTGTTCGCTTATGTGTGGGGTCACAGTTGTAACCTAACTTAAAGATATTTTAATAGCCGTTCGTTTCTATGTGGGGTCGCACTGGTCGCAGTTCTAACCTAACCTAAACCTTCTTTGATAGCTGTTCGCTTATGTGGGGGGTCACAGTTTTACCCCAACATAAAACCTATTTTAATAGCCGTTCGTTTCTGTGTGGGGTCGCACTGGTCGCAGTTCTTACTTAACCTAAACCTACTTTGATAGCCGTTTGCTTATGTGCGGGGTCGCAGTTCTAACCTAACCTAAACCTACTTTGATAGCCGTTTGCTTATGTGTGGGGGGTAGGGTTGCAGTTCTAACCTAACCTAAACCTTCTTTGATAGCTGTTCGCTTATGTGTGGGGTCACAGTTTTACCCTAACATAAACCTATTTTAATAGCCATTCGTTTCTGTGTGGAGTCGCACTGGTCGCAGTTCTTATATACTTAACCTAGACCTACTTTGACAGCCGTTTGCTTATGTGTGGGGTCGCAGTTCTAACCTAACCTAAACCTACTTTGATAGCTGTTTGCTTATCGGTGGGGCACAGTTCTAACCTAACCTAAACCTATTTGAATAACCGTTCATTTCTGCGTGGAATCGCAATGGTCACAGTTTTAACCTAACCTTAAACTACTTTGATAGCCGTTTGCTTATTTGTGGGGTCGCAGTTGTAACCTTTCCTAAACCTAAGTAGAATCTTACATTATTACATTCTGTTTGAAGTCTGTTTCATTGAACAGCATATTAGTATGACATATTTAAATACTTAATGGCAAATAAACTACACGAATCAGATAGCTGAATTTACAGTGAGGCGGCCCGCGCACCTGCGCTGCTTATATACTGTCCGCGAGCTGTCAAACAAACATTTGAAATTCGTTCGCTTTGAATCATATGTCGCCATGCAAAATTGTAGATATTTTTAACGAACAAACAAATAAATATACATTAGTCTACACTTAAAAAATAAAATCTACCTAAAGACGAATTTAGTTTCCCTATCTCCCATTTGTTATCACAATGACCTTTTATGTAGCAGACTGCATTAGTTACCAAAATTAAATATTAAAAGATATCTAAATATGTATTTATTTTATTTCATCGTACCGATGTTACTCGTATATAACATGTTATGTAGTACCTACATCTTAATCGGCAAGAACACCTCTATGAAGTTTTGAATTAAATAGCCCTACGAATCTGGTTCCTCCTTACAAACTTTAATCTTCCATTTAACCCCCATAGGGAATGAATTTTCAAAAAACCTGAAACACGTGTTTACTTATTTATTGTTAAAAATATTCATGTGAAATTTCGAATAAAATAGCCCAACTAATCTTATTTCCCCATACAAACTTTAACCCTCCATTTAACCCCCATAGGGAATGAATTTACAAAAAACCTGAAACATGTGTTTACTTATCTATTATTAAAAACATTCCTGTGAAGTTTCGAATAAAATAGCTCAACTAATCTTGTTTCCCCATACAAACTTTAACCCCCCATTTAACCCCTTTAACGGACGAATTTTCAAAAATCCGTTCTTAGTGCGCCTCTAGACATTATAAAGAATCTACATGCCAAGTTTGAACTCTCTAGAACCAGCGGTTTGAGCTGTGCGTTGATTTAAGTCAGTCAGTCAGTCAGGACATTGCCGTTTATACAGGGTGTAAGTCTAATACGGGCGAAGCTCTTAATGGGTATTAGTTTACGACATAATAAGTACATTCAAATAACTTTTACTTAAAATAAGAGCATCAAAATTTTCCATACAAAGTAATTCGGCGCGCAATGTAGAGCAACATACGCGAGTTAAACATTCGTTGACAGCTAATTTCAAAAGCAGATGACATAACTGCTATATCAACAATAACAAATGTTCGTACCTACATTGCTGCTCCGATAATCTTAAAAAAATTCTGTGGGGTCATAATTAATAGTAATTTTGAAAAAAACCTTGTAATCCATGACCACGCTAATGAATCCCATGCCTGGTTTAATTGATCGCCCGTATTAGATTTACACACTGTAAATATAGATTACATGAGTAACAGGTTTGATCATAGACGGGTTGAAAGTCTGAAATATTAAATTTTCATGATTCACAGTAAATATTTTTTTCACTTAGTAAGAAATATGGATTCTTGGTAATTGTTACTGATGTAATAAAAGCAACATAATTTATTTTCAAAAAAGTACACATTACTACGAACTTAGCAAAATGGTACCTTACGTATTTGCTACATGTACTAACTTTACTATGGAATAAAATAATTACCGTTTAACACCTAACAACAGGATCCACAAGTTTGTGAACTGACTACGTATATATGTGAGATCCGTCTAGTTGGACAGAGTTATGATGTACAGTCAAGGGCAAAAATATACATACACTTTTGCAACTTATTTTAACGGCATAAGATAAAAAAGTGTATATATATTTATGCCCTTGACTGTACAGTATCATAAATATAAATAAAGTACACAAATATCTAACCTGCTCAGTTTACAAACTTGTGGATCCTGTTGTTAGGTGTCAAACGGTAATTGTTTTATTCCATTTCAGGCCTAGCGATGTGTGTACATGTACAAATTGCAGAACAATCTCAATATTAGCAGAAATTGCTGAAAATTTGCTATGCTAGTTACCATTTAGAACATTATTTTTATGTTCTCAACTTTTTTTATTTTTGGAATTATAATTAACGTGAGACTCAAACATATTTAAATACTTACCAACAGCACCCGCTCCGCCCGCGCAAGATCGCAGTACACGTCGGGCTTTGGTCGCGGGTACTCCATGATGAGGATCCTCTAAATGGATGGACTTTAAATTACGTGAGTAACCCGTTTGATAAATATTTAAATAATGTTCTCAACAGTCAACGATCACGTGATTTAACGTAAGAGCTACATACATACAGGTGATTGTATTAACTCATCAAGTGCCATAGAAATACCATGTGGTGTAGCAATAAATGTGCGAAGAACAATATTAATAACTTTCCATAAAAATATTTACAACTCTAGAAAATTCTCTTCGGTGCATTGATAAGCGGGCCTGTATTGCCCAGGGGTCTGTTTATCAAAAGCTTGTAACTTGTAATACAAGCGGAAGTCCTTATCTTATTAATGGCGATAAAAAGAGACTTCCACTTGAATTACAAGTTACAAGCTTTTGATAAACAGGCCCCAGGTGTTAGTGTGCATGTTCAGATATCTTTGAGTACTGAGGCTGCTCCATATGTCTGATGGGAACTGTACCTGTATGTGTGTGTGTGTGTGTGTGTGTGCGGTGCAGGAGGCTCGTGGTGTCATGTTCGGATTAATACCTCGCCTGAGAGACATGATCGCCCAGCTCAGCAAAACGTCAAAGGGAAATTGAAAATTAATTTATGCTCCCAAAATTTCACATGAAGCCACTACAGATTGTAAGTTCCGTATAGATAATTAATTTCGGAAAACTATTAAGTGATTTGTAAATATATCGTTAATAGCAGATTTTCTAATATACTTATATTTAACAAAATGGATGTAACGAGAAAACTGATAATCCGTTTAGATGATATAAAATAGTACATTACGATACCTACTATACGACACATAAGTGCAAAAAAAATTAAGTTCCAAACGAGTGGTGATAAATCAAAACACGATTGAAAGAAGTTTTTCAATGCAGATGGCACTTCGAAGTTTGGACCTGACAAGAAATGAACCACTTCTCGCACTAACGCGTAAAAAGCATCTGTACTGAAAAATAAATGTATAGTCCTCTGGATAAAGGCAAGAAACGTTGAGAGTGTAAGTTCAAAGTAACAAGAACATGTGTAAATGAATCTCAAGTGTGGCTGTAACGCACTCGCGGGAGCTCAAGAAAGAGTCGTAAATAGTCTCGACGCCGCTCACTTATAAATTAGGATCATAAAGCAGTTTCCGAAGTTTGTCGGCGGCACGACGGCCATAAAACAACGCTTACGTCTCCGAGGGGACCCGCGGAGCTGTCTCGCGATCTTTCAATTACGAAAAATCCAACCAAATGCATATTGCGAGCAATTAATCTGTTCCAACATCAAGTTCCAAGTTGCCCAAGTCGGCCCATTTGCTCGCTCGTTCCGAGTTGGCTGCAGCTGTTTGAGGAGATAAGAGCCGCGGATGCTTTTGCGTGTTTAGACAAAAACTTACTCTTCATTTTAAACTGCAGCGCATTTAATATTAGCTAAATTCTACGCCTTACCCGCTTTGCTTTCGCTAGATGTAGTTACCAGCTGTCACTCTTATTTTACAAAGAAATAAAATTTGTCAGCCTCCGTAGCCTAGTTGGTAGTGATCCTGCTTATGAAGCTGGAGGTTCCGGTTCAAATCCTGGCAAGGGCATTATTTACACGGGAGTGCGTATCTTTTGTTCGTTTTTATAGCCAACAGTTCATAGCTTAGAACCTTGCGGTGAGATCAGTACCAGAGGGAGGTGAGGAAGGGGATCGCAAAAAAATTGTACATAGTTAAGGCTTTAATCAAAATAAAAATCACGGTCGCGTCTTGGTGCTACGAAAGGTAGTCATACTAATTATAGTTTCTACTCTTTCTTACAACCTTTGGCAGTAGAAAAAGACGTCATATTTAAAAAATGTAGGTGCGCGTTGTCGTACACTCATAGAAAAACTTAATTCGACGCCTTTTTTCAGTGCTATAAGTTTAATTTAACAGACGTAACACTAAAATTATGACGTTACATTTTGTTTGGATTAATTATTGTACCTACATAGGTACATTTTTTTGCAATCGACTTTAGAAAATTTAAGCCAAGTAAGAATGTATGGGCCATATAGTTTAGCTTTCTCTATCTCGGCTCGCATAACCGGGAAGAGCATTTGGAATGCATGACAAGTGTTGTAAATTATTGAATTATAAATAATGCTGCAGATTTCCGGATGCGCGGCACGCGTGAAAGCAGGAGTGTGAATATAAATCAAAATTTCAACAATCCTGCCAATGCTCGTTTTAATTACGTTTTATTGCGTCCGTTGCAGTTCATCACATTAGTAGCCCCAGAATCATACAAAATTAAAACATGACGCCAATAAAGAAATCTTTATGATAAATTGACGCTTGATGGCCTCCATGGACTAGTCGATAGTAACCCTGCCTGAGGAATCGGAGTTGTCGGGTTCGAATTGTGGTAAGCGCATCTCGTTGTATTTGTATACCATGTGTTCCTCCGTCAGGCTGTTTTCCATGAATTTTTAATGTATATTTATTGTTGTAACAGATAGTACCCATATCTCAAGAACAGAGCTTGTATTTGTAAGAGCTTACCGTGGCATTAGGTGTATTTGTATAAAAGTAGGATGAAGTCCCATTATTAGGGCCTTTTAAGGCCACCGACGCTTTTTGGTCTTCTTGGGTGTTTTGCCATTAACACAGTAATCGAGAGTATTTCTGAAATCTTAATGTCTCTACAAATCCCAAAAGGAGAAGTTTATGGACTCTACAGTACCTATGATTTCTGAATTAGAACTCCTATTTTGCTGAACCGAGTTATTGAGATGATTGTATACCGTGCACTAGTAGAAAAAAAACAATAATTTTAACAAAAACTGTATGTGAATGAAGGTTGACGGGTTTAAATTGTTAAAGACCAATATTATGTTCATGACATAATTCATATCTTTAGGTTTTTTTTTTTCGTTTACTAGCACACGATATTTAGGTAGGTACGTACTACGTAGTGCCTGCTATAATAACAAATTGAATGTGGTCTAATTTTTATGTTTGGGCATAATCATTTTTTTCCCATAAACACATTGGATTTGGAAAAAATATGCAGCGTGAATAGCCCAATGGAAGAGTCAAATTATAGAGTTACATTTTAGAGTTGATACATTAATTCCTTTCGCCTATTTTTTTAACATATTTTCACGTAAATCCGTAAAACTGTCATAGTTTCCACCAGATTTGCCAAGTTAACTTGTCATTCAAAGATCGCGAAATGGCTCGGAAGTAACGCGCAAAGGCCGCAAACACTTCGCAGCACTTGGAGTTCAGAAGTTGTGCCAGCTTGTCCCACTCATAAACTCGACAACGACAACTTTACTTTGCCTCAAATTTAAACGACAATATTTCGGTTGTACTGCGTTTGGTTGGAGCATTATGTTGTGATAATAAAGAAGTGAACTTCATATTTATATTTAGTAGCTACGGTACAGTAGTCATTATTTACGCACTTAATTACTGAGACATTATTTTACTGACAAACATGCTAAACGAAAGTGTTTATTGCATGAACTGAAACTACATTTACACAAAAAATATCCGCCGCAGGCTTCGTCAAGATGCTACAAAAAGCCATCAGCAACAGGCTTCGTCATCTAGCAATGTAGTTGCAGAATATTCTCAAAATTGCGGGAATATACTCTGAACTTTCCGAGTATTGAGAATGTTTCCATGAGAACTTATAAAAAAGTGTTATGAAAAATATTGCATTCCACAATTGAGTACACAAGGCATAAAAAATGTACCTTAAAAGACATGTAGGTATATACAACGGTTTTGGCATGATTAAATTGCTTGTAAAATTTTAATTGCTGAGAACATTCTCTATAGAAGTTTCGCAACTTATGAAACTTCTCGTCGGTACAATGCTACGTCATACACACCAATGGCAATGTTTAGTACCTGCAGAAATTTTAATATATTTGTACATTCTCAGCTATTTTAGAAACGGTACAATCACCAATATCACCATCGTTAGTATTTTATACGAAGGCCGTAAAAAGATCTGGCACAGCGTCAGTTATAGCGACATAAGAGCGTGTCACATATTTTTGCGGCCTTTGTGGTATTAGATACTATTGACGGTGACTGTACGTAGTTAAACGGAAAAATATGTAGGTGCCAATTACAATAACTTGGTAAATCATTTACTTTACCGACATTGTAATATACCTAAGGTGTTTTCAAATTAGTCACGGATACCTTACGGTATGCATGTGTTCACGGACAACTTTCCTTGTGGGACTCATATCGAAATCTCGAAAAAAAAAATCGCCTTTTCATACACAATGGTTTCTTCAGGTGATCAACATTTCATAGAAAGTGATTTTATTTTTTCGATCTTTCGATATGAGTCCCATAAATGTGTTCATGATAAGGAATTATTTATTCCTTATCATGAACACATGCATACCCTAAGGTATCCGTGACTAATTTGAAAACACTCTGTATACTTTACGCAGAGTCGTCATCAGATATTATCTGACAAATTGAGATTGAGATATAAAAAGTACGAGCATAATTTCAATACTGTAATATATGAAGTAGGCAATAATGTAAATAAATGAAAGCACTCCTGTAGGCGAAACCGAGTGAAACGATAAGGTAGGATAATTTAATGACGTCATCTTAGACAATTTTGCTTACATGTTAACATTCATATTTAATACAACAAAAGCTTTACGTACATATCGCAGAATAGAATACATCAAAAAACTCATAAATATCTTTACAAACACGTCGCAAAATCAACAAACATCAGTCATGTATGGGAGCAAATACATTTCAATTGTATTGACCCTCAAAAGAGTCGTGTTAAAGGGAATAGGAATTATATTTCCTCGCACGCATAGCCGCGCCGGGCGTGTGTAAATAATTCAGCCGAACTGCGTCGTTATACACAACCTTGAATCTACACCAATCAATTCATAGGATTGTCACCTTTCTGTCACTCGGAATACGGGTGCGTTTCCTATCAAGTGAGGGTTGCTAATACGAGGTTGTGTAAGTAAGCGGCGACTGCTCCATCGGAATAACATCTGATCTGTGATTGCATACGAATCTGATCTTTTCATCGGTTCCAATTTTCATGTAATGCTGATTTCAAACGATCTTGAAACCGCTAGGTAGAAGTTTAAAGTAAATTTGTAAGTGTAACAATACCGAAAATAAGGTAGGTAACAGACTAGATGCATGTATTTGTATTTAAATACATAAATTTATGTTGTTTTGTACGTAATTGTAGTTTAGTTTATTTAAATAGAAATACCTTATATGTATAAATACATGTCATAGTACTTTAGAGTGAAGAGGAATAGAAGAGTTAGAGACACAAAAATAAAAATGCTGTAGTTATAAAAATAATGAATGCTCAACAGGGTGCAGGGGGGTGAATCAACTTTTTTCTGTATTATTGCTATGGTTACGGTCGCCTGAGTCACGATGGTTTTATGCAAAATTATGCTACTTAATTTATGCAAACATGCATATAGTCCATGTTTGTAGATGGTCCATCAAGGAAAGGGCTTATTAACACCAGAAAAATGCATGTTTGCATAGTTTAAGTATCATCATTATGCATAAAACCAGCGTGACTTAGGCGACCGTAACCATGGTAATAACAAACAGAAAAAAGTTGATTCACCCGACAACAGCTCATTTAAATCTACAAATGTCTCGATGGACTGGCAAAAACTTAGCTAGTTGCCATAACCGCATTAATAAATAATTTGATTAACTTTGAACTTCTCATAATTCTCATTTTGATGAAATTAATTTCACTTTAACTTTGCTCAAAACTCCTTGTTTACCTATGTCTTGCGATGACAAAATAAAAAAAAAACTAAAATTTGGGTATAAACAATGTAATTACTACACATCCCCGTGTTCACCGTTTTTCAGCAACCTCTGGTCTGTTAATGCCGTGTACAGAACAAAGGAAAAAGAGCAATTGTCGGCGGGCGGCATGCGGCCCGCAAACAAGGCGAGCCGGCAATACGTGAGGTGCAATGCGATGCGCTGCAAATCAAATGCGAGAATGTTTTACACGAAAACTGTTTAATTTTTAAATGGTAAGAACACATTTGTCATCACCCCAACCCTTCCCACGTCGTAAGAGTCGACTAAGGGATTGAAGTGTCACTGACCATTCTTTGATAGAAGATTGATGATGGGGAGCAACGTCATCATAGTGGACACATTGCTGCGATCGCCAATCCGCTTGGCCAGCGTAGCGATTATGGGCATTTACCTCCTGATGTATCTATTCAACTCGTACGTTAATAGGAGAGGCTTACGTCCAGCGCTGGACTAAGATAGGCTGACGATGTGAAACCATCTAACTAAATAGTTATTTGTTCTACTAGGGAGTGTTGATTGTTTAAATCTCGTGCTAATATTAAGACTCGAGCTAGTGAAATATTCCAATATAACCAGGAGCTCAACGAGATGTTCAAAACTTGTAATCTTGAGCGCAGCGGAGGTTTGAAGGCACTAGGTTTGGACAAACTTTGCTGCCGAGTGAAACACGACATTTTTTAAGGAAACATAACAAAAAACTCAAGCAAAACAAACTAGTAGGTCGTTATTAAAAAGTTATTAATAAATAATAATAATTATTTTAAATCAAGCCACTGTGTTATTTAAATTTATTAATTTATTTGTTGTTATTTAAATACAGTGTGTATATGAAATATAGCCGCATATTGTAACCAGACGTAGATTTAAGTATTATAATCTAACTTTTATGACAATTATTAATTTAGCGTTAACTACCATGCCGTAATTAATTTTTGTTTTGTTTGAGCAGCAATGTACGACGTACACTTATCACTAGTGACTGTTGCGACATTACGATGTTTATTGTCAACAAACAACAACAAAGCTTTACATTGCGTGCTGAATTATTTTATATCAAAAAAATAGTTTGCTTTTTTGAAATAATTTTACGATAAATAATTATATTAGTTAGTGATCATGTGATGAATTTTCATTGCATTTTAGGCCATTTTGCCCAAAGTTCTGCCCCAATTTTAGCTTTAGCCTTTGCAAAATATTAAAAAAAAATAGCATTATAGAGTAAGTACAAATGAAACGCAGTTTTGAGCTCTGGAAATAATGGGAAAAACAGCGTGTTTCCAAGCAGTGTGTTGAAAAAATATTTAGTACTATCCAAGCTGTTTAGCGTTATTCAGAACAATTACATTTTTCAAATCGATACCAGTGGTTTTTGAGATATTTAACAATGTGATAGAGACGGACAGACGGACAATAATGAGTTGCAGGCATCCATAGGACACGGTGCCTGCTTACCATCTGCTGGGCCATATGCTTGTTTGCCAATGTTATTGTATACAAAAATCAACATTTATTTGAATTGAAACCGTAATAAGGGTTAATGTATGTATTTTATTTACTTATACGTTTTCAACTGAATAATTTTAATGTGTGAATTATATTAATTACGATTTTAATCTGACAATAAATATCCTCCTGCCTCTTTTGTTTTTTTTTTTGCAAAGCTCGCCGATTTGATTTTTTATGAAACTACCGTACACAGTAAGTTTCTACATCGCAAGTAAGTCGAAGTAAGTATATCCATGAAATAGGGTGTAGAGATACATTAATATGACGAAAAGTGTCGGTACCTACCATTAAGTGTTGTGTACAAAACGTATCAAAACGTATCGCAGGGTCATACAGACATAAGTAGTCAAAAGGTGCGTTTAAACCAAAAGAGCATTCGCTGTTCTAGCGCCCGTTCTACGAAATCAACCAATCACGTTTTGTGTACCGATCGAATTTCGTAGAGTGGGAGGTTAGAACAGCGAATGCTCTTTTAGTTTGAACGCACCTTCATTGAGCTTCTAAACACGACCGCAAAATTTTGTTATATTTTGTTCATCTCAATTTTCCTTCACTAGTAAGTTACTAGTAGTAACTATTGTTTAATGACGATTTAATGAATTAAATACCAACAGATAGGATATCGGTAATTATATTTGTATCACAGGTCATTGATGCACTGATTGTGCAACATTTTCCGTACGCAGTATCTTTTTATGAGTCCGAAAAAGCGATATGATTGTGTTGTAGGTATGCAAGCGGCCAATTAACGGTAATGAACGTGCGGTGATTTACAAAACTGCATCCTTTCAGTCCAGTTGAGCCGTAATCGGGCAGAGGGTGCAATCATTTCATAAATCAATATTGAAACTTTTACCTGCGTCTGTTAATTGGTCTGTTAGACCTCTCTGCTATTCTATCTTCTGCGCGACAGAACGGACTCAAAAACGGAGCCTATCGACAAGAGTTCACTGCATGTCCATCCGTCACCAGAATCTCATGAATTTAACTGCTTTGCTATGAACTTAGATAATTGAACACAGGTTATGTACATAATAGGTAAACTTATGTTAGGTACTGGTACTTTTAATTTTTAGTTTTTATGTATTATTTTAACAATAGTTTTTAAGTTTTGTTTCATTTAGTGTTGTTATTGTTATTGTATTTTGTTTAAATTATGAATTAAAATCTTCTTGCTCAATTCTTATAAAGGTACATAATATCCAATGCCAATATAGCAACGAATCCTAAAAATATAATAAAACAAATATTTTAAAGGGGTCATACAACGAACATGGTGTTTAATTTATCATTAATTTGTTGGTCTAGGTACATATAATAGTAGTACCTTTTGTACAAAATGGTCACTTTCATTACAGTTACATGGATTTACCAACTTATTAATTTATTTAAACTTTATTGCACAAAAGTAAAACTTAACGTACAAAAGGCGAACTTAATGCCATGAGGCATTCTCTACCAGTCAACCTTAAGGCAAAGCAGAGAGATTGTGGGCGGTGCTACATCTATCCAGTTAAATAATATGAACAAAAACATATTTATCATATCTATACCTACATATATACCTACACAAATATATACACGAACTAACTACATACATACATTAAAATACATATTAATATTATAACCGATGAAATCAACTAAAACAGAAAAACTAACAATCCTTCATCCGCTAGCAATGAGAGCACGTAAGGATTTCTTAAATATAAATTTACTTGGAGAATTTTTGATGCTAAAGGGGAGTCCATTCCAAAGACGCGCCACTTGCACGGTGAACGAATTTGACATGAAGCCAGAATAGTGATGAGGGATAGACAGAGACATATTACCGGAGGAGCGAAGTTGACGATCGCGAGTGACACCATAGAACTTAAAGAGTGAACTAAGATAATCAGGAGATTGTGGATCATTAAGAATAGAGAAGAGAGTGCAAAGCAGGCGAATATTGCACTAATTAACTTGATGGTAAACTTCGGTATTTTCGTTATGTCATCTAATATTTAAATCCATAGTTTTAATAAAATTGAATAACAATTTAATTGTATGTTTGATCATCATAAAAGAACGCATTGAGATAAACGAAATAAAACAACCAACGCATGTATTTAAGATTAGATAACCTTTCTGAATAACATCATAACCACGGAATAATAAAAACAGTGGAAATGGCATAAGCCTAGACTACCATCAGAGCCGATGTTGCCAACACGCACACTGTCGTACCGTTTTTTCTGTTCTGTAATCATAACATTTACAAGCGGATGTTACGAATATACTATTTGATACCCGGAAGTGCACCATTTACAGAAAGTCTTATCGCAGTCACCCCTCACTGGACCGTATCAATCATCGTACCCCGTCGTATCGCGAGTTCATCCCCTTGCAGGGCATCCCTTGCAGCGTGGCGGGGTAACTTCGCCTCATAACGGCTGGGTAAGCTGTAGGAATTTGATCCTGTGAGAGGCCCAAGTTAAGGTACTCGTACAAATAATTTGAAATAGATTTAAGGTACAACTTTTTATTGTTATAGTAGCGCTATAAACACGTTCGATGCCGGTGACACAACGTCTGTGATCAACGAACTGACTCCTACGTCAATTATATACATACGTGATCAAAATAAGCTAGCATAAACCGAGTTGGATGCCAAAGGCATAGGAATAGGAACATTTATGACTCTAGTGTTGTGTCGCCGGAGTACCATGTTTTCGGTCACACATGCGTGTCTCTGGCATAGGAGTTCCATAAGAATAAAAAAAATATTTTTTAATAATATTTTCTTTTTGTTTGCTGGGTTTGCGACTCAATCATGAAAATTCAAAATAATAATGGTCTAAATATTTAATGTATAACTACAATAATGGTCTATGACTACGAAATCTGGTTTAATTCTTATTTCAATAAAATATTTTTGACTTGCTACCGTTTTTGATATTTTATTTTATTTTATTTATTTATTTATTTTATTTATTTATTAAGGAATCCCAACAGCTATGCAATAACACTGTATGCGTCTTAAATAGAAATAAAGAGCCAATTATAGGAACTCACAAATATGAAACACCACAAATATGATATGCTTATTGATGTTTCCGTCTCTGTTTTATTTTAAGTGTATTCAAATGAGTGTGTTGCTGTGCCATCAAAAAGCTTAAAACGAGTAATTAAAGTATACATTAAAATAATAACCGACGAAAATATCGTAACGTATTTTGTTCTCCTCCCCGAGTAATCAAATTAACTGCCACTGAAATGATTTCAGTGATTTCAAATATTTTAATTGACAAACAGAAATTTTGCTCCGAAAATAGCGATTAAATCGTGCTTGCATTTGCGGGATGTTAATTCAATGAGCAAACATCAAGGCAGAACAACAACGAAAACCATAATTTGTTGTACCACCTTTATCTGATTTTGTATTCACGGAAGCACAGTAAAAAACTTATGTCCCAAACAACCCAGTAAGACTTGCTCCATAAAATAAATTAACCATCTGGAAGTTATTGTCAACTCAAATCATATTATTTATTAACTAAATATTTTGATTTGTGTTTTTATTTTTTCCCCAGTAGTCACACTACTTAATATTTTATAAATTATAAAATATTGGATGTCATATACCATAGAAAAAACGACCAAGATCACCAACGTCCGAGGTAGGTCGGTCTTAAGACCGAGTGGCCGAGCGGTGCAGGCATCAGCCGCGAAAGCTGAGCACGTGGGTTCGATTCAGACGTTGGTGACTTTGATCGTTTTTTCTTTGGTATATGACATCCAATATTTATAATTGAAACATTTTGATTATATTAGTGCCTCAAATATACGATACGTTTGAAATTAATACCAGTGCCTATAATAAAATAACTAGAGACAAACCGTCAATGAAATACATTTTAAGCAAGTATTTCACAAATATTAAAAATATTCTCTTTACTTATAATAATTCGAAAACCAATAATGCTTCTTTTATATAACATGATCCGCAAAATGACTTGCCAGGTAAGGTGTTTTAGTTGGTGCGAATATTAATTAAAAATGAGATATCTATGATAGTTTAACGTTCTTACCCCTTTAAAATCATGTGTATTAGGGAGTTCCGTTGCGAGACTATAAACGTGTCACGTGACGCTTAATGTGCGAGTTAATTCACACAATTTACCCGAAGGTTAATCTTACAAAAAAGTTGCCGGTTCATTATGAGATCCACATGCCTAAAATGCCGTTCGCGTGACTCCGTATAATTATCACGAGAAAGCTCACGTTTACTTGGATGTTATTCATTTAAATTTCATAAAGGAAAATTATTAGTTTTACTAAAACTTTCATCCAATCGTATTTGTTGGAATTGATCGCTAATGTAGTTCTAACTTTGTATCATTTCGTATTGTTTGACGCCTAATGCCGAAATTGTATAGAAAATTGATCGTGTAGGTGTATTACTTACTGCTATTACTTCGAGTCGCCACTTAAGTGTCGCCAGCAGGGACCGAATACCGGTATTCTCCATACAGAAGAACGATTCTTTTTTCGTTCGTTTTCGTTCTTCGGTAAATAAATTCTAAGGTGGATGGAATGGAGTAATTTAAAAACACGACGTTTGAAATAACTCAAATCATTTAGTTGCTGCACAAATTATAGTATAAAATATTTCAAAATATTAGGCTATTTCTAGGTTTTTCTAAAATACCGGTTCCGGTCCCTGGCTCCAGTAACTTTATAAAAAATAATCAGCAAAACATAAAATTCACAACATACACTTCGTTTGAACTAAGAAAACCCTTCTGATCCAAGAAAGAGACGGAAAACTCGGGATACAACGGCGACACACGACAAAGCAGTGACAACTTACTAAAATACTCACGTAGCTGATGTAGTTGTAACTTTGTATTATTGAATTAGTATTTTTATTAGTATTTAATGCCCGAGTCATATATCAAATTTGATCGGGTATATTACTCATTGCTATTACTTCGGGTCGCCACTTAAGTGTCGCCTGTAAGTTTATAAAAAATGAGCAAAACATGAAATGCACATATAAGGTCCTAATTTATTAGATGCAGATATTTTTACAGCTGATAGTACTCGGTCTCTGGAGTACATTAAACCGTGAAACATTATAGCTTTTACGATGTTTTTTTGGAGAAAATGGAAAAACAAATTTGCTACGTAAAAACACCCTGTTAATGTGATTATTAAATGAAAACTCTTTGAACAGATTCTAGTACCTCTTTTACGTACCACTTAACTGGAACTGGCCGATAAATTAAATAGTTGCTTGTCAATGTCATGTTATTTTCCGTTAGATTGTGTCGTTTGATGACATGACAGACAGAGTGTTATTGTGACATGTGATAATGCACATGATGATTTTTTCTTGACGAAATTATAATTAATTTTTTTGTTAGGAAAATGAAATCAAAAAAGTTACATGAAAAGATTTCTTAATTTATATTTAAAGTTAATTATTTCAATGTAAAGTATCATGTGTTAAAATATCTGCATCTAATAAATTAGGACCTTATATATACTCGTAACTTACTAAAATAGCTGATGGGTAAATCCACAAGACTTTAACATCAGTTACCGATCCTTTTGCGTGTTCCTATATAAATTAATCTAAAGGAAGTCTCCATATGTCTGGCCTAACCCTATAGGTAGACATATGAATGCTTCAATCTATTTAATAAATATAGAAACATGCAAAAGAATTGGCAACTATTGTTACAGTCTTGTGCATTTACCATGATGTAGTTGTAACTATGTAACATTTCGAGAATATTGTTTGACGCTTAATGCTCAAATTGTATATCAAATTTGATCGAGTATATTACTCACTGCCATTACTTTGGGTCGCCACTTAAGTGTCGCCAGTAAGTTTATAAAAAATAATCAGCAAAACATAAAATGCAAATATATACTCGTGACTTACTAAAATAGCTGATATATAGTTGTAACTTTGTAACATTTCGCTTGACGCTTAATGCCCAAATTGTATATCAAATTTGATCGAGTATATTATTACTTACTGCCATTACTTTGGGTCGCCACTTAGGTGTCGCCTGTAAGTTTATAAATTTAACCAGCAGAACATAAAATTTACATATAACTTATTTGTGCCGGAGGTGCGTTGGCTCGTAAATCTTGCGACGAGGGGATTTCTGTTTGTGAAGTTCTTTTTATTTCCACTTTATCTATGTAACGCAAAGGACTGAATCGGGCGCAACTCCGGAACGCTCAACTTCAATAAATCAATTTGTACACTTACTCGTACTTATGTGTTTTCGCCGAAACGAGTTCGCTAAGTGACAGGGCCAACTCTGGCTCTGAATGTTAAATTTCCTACTTTGTTACTGTAATTCAATCAAGTTTGGCCCAAAGGATGTGTCTGTGATTTTAATATCCTGCGTATGGGTAACATTTTATACAGGGTGTTCCACGAACCACTAAAAACCTTGAACTGGGTGATTTGGTAGGTTAAACTAAATAACTTTTACTATGGAGCTAACCCAGAAATCTCGAAAAAAAAATTGTCTTTTTCATATAAAATGTCAGTGATCAATCGGTCAAAATGTATGAAAAAGACAATTTTTTTTTAGATTTCGTGATTGGCGCCATATTAAAAGTTGTTCAGTATAGCCTACTAAATCACCCCGTTCAAGGTTTTCAGTAGCTCGTGGAACACCCTGTATTTAGATAGCATACATATTTCAGTCCACTGCTGGACATAGGTCTCTCCTATAACCTATGCGTATGGATACATTAGGAGGTAATACCCATAATTGCCAAGCCGGCCAAGCGTATTAGCGATCGCAGTAGTGTGTCCACTATGATGATACTGCTATCCATCATCAATAAATGAATGGTTTGTGACTAGCAATGTACAGAGTCTCCTCTCTCCTCTCATCAGTCTAGTTTCATAAGTTGCGAAACTTCTATAGAGAATGTTCTCGGCAATTGAATTTTTACAAGCAATTTTTGTCAGCCTTCGTAGCCTAGTTGGTAGTGACCCTGCCTACGAAGCTGGAGGTTCCGGGTTCGAATCCCGGCGAGGGCATTCTTTGTGTATTTATTTATCACAAATGTTTGTTCCTTGGTCATGGCTGTCTATGTATTTAAGTATCTATATGTATCTATCTATTATATATATCGTCGCCTGGTACCCACATCACAAGCCTTAATTGAGCTTACCGTGAGACTAGGTCGATTTGTGTAAGATGTCCCAAGATGTTTATTGTTTGTTTATTTATTGTTTTAATCTAATCATGCCAAAACCGTTGAATATACATAATAATAAAATAATAATAAATATCTTTACTCAATTATTTACCCAAACACAGAAGTTACAATTTTACCTGCCGATGTCCGGTGTGCCCCAAACTAGGCTGAGCCTGTATCTTGGGACCCACTGAAAAATGCCTTTTAATGTATATTTTATACCTCGTTTATTCAATTGTGAAATACAATATTCTTCATAATACTTTTTTTATATAAGTTCTCAAGGAAACTTTCTCAATGAGAACTTATTCTTAAATTCACATTAAAATTCTCGGAAATTTCCGAGTATATTCCCGCAATTTTGAGAATGTTCTGCAACTTGTATTTACATTGCTATTTGTGACACTTTAGGTAATCGACTCTTAAGACACCGACGGGAATAGTCGGGGTGGTAATAAAATGTATTATTTCGTTGGTAACAATTGTATTCTTAAGTACTGCCTTATTTTGCATTCAATGCAGCATTATTGAATATCGAAACCCTCTATCAAGAGTAAATAACCACACATAATAAATATTTCATTTCATATATTTGTGGTTTGTTTCAAATTATACCTAAATGCGAGCCAACTGAATATTATTGATATGACGTCACGCGATTGATGTGATTGCTTCAAATACGAAAAATGTAATAATGTTTGAAACATAAAAATCTATTAATTTAAACTCCTAAATAGTAAAACGTATACTTATATATTTAATTAAATTTACAAGTCAATCAAGCATCAAGGACCTTACATCATGTATTAGTTAAGTGATACCCAATTAAATCAATGCTTCCAGCTTAAAATTATAGGATTACAAATTTTAGATTATACATATATTATCGGATGCCCAGACAACTATTCAGTAATGTGCGATCACTATTACAAGCTCAATTATAATATGTATTAGATTCAAAGGCCTACTATTATTTCATCTGCTCAAATGTTAACTAGAAGAGATACCTTAAAGGGATGAGATCTCCTTTGTAGGTACAGTCGGGGAATTTAAATTCCTACCCACCTAAGGATCAATATCGTATAGCAAACAGTCATCATAAGAGCTATCTACTAAGCACTTTACTTTGACATATCAGACGCATTCGTTTGTGTTACTAGGCAACTGATATGAATAAGAACGTTGACATGGGGAACTGTATAACGTCAAGTCAAGGCACTGCTAAAAATGGATGACAGTAATCGAAAATCTAACAAAATATATTTCTATCGCTTTCAGTCTTGCTATATTTGAATGAATCGGGAACTCGGAAACAAAGTTTAAATTTTTGATTGTCGACGAATCCAGACACTGGTCTACTACCGCGAACTACGAAATTCGTAAATATCGATCATTTTTCTCTGTCACTCTAACGAAGGTGTCATTAGAGAGTGAGAGACAAATCCTCGAAATTTGCGGATTTCAAAGTTCGCGGTAGGGCCGCTGGTGCCGATATATAGGCTGAAAGCAAAATGTTTCTGTCGATAAACTAACATAATTGACTAAAGTGATAATTCAATAAAAGCATAACGGACGTTCTTTATTCATAACATATATTATTCATAACAAGAACACTATTTTATCTCATTCAATCTTATTTAATCAATCACTTGACCAGGGTGTTTATTAAAAAAAATAAGTTTTCAACGCAACAAATTAACACACTAGTCATAAAAAATTCAATTAAAAACTCGTGTATCCACCAAGATCGCGAATGACCACGCCACAAATGTAATCTTCCGGTTTGAGACCTGGAAAATGCTGTAGATGTCTAGTCAAGATTTAATTACTGACGGGCGAAGTGATGTCGCGCTGCTTTATGAGCCTCGGTCTATGCAATTTTTTTCGCAGGCCGCCTGTGATGAAAATCCATTGCATGTAGGCAATTCCTTATTGTTCTAGGGTGAACGCCAAACATTTCTGCAAACCGTCCTGTTGTCGTAGAGCCATCCAAATTATATTGACGTCGCATTAATCGGCGTTCGCCTTCGGCTAATGCTAGCAGGCGATGGTTATTTTGCCTTTAATCAATAAGGTTTCCTTCAGCATTGTATCGCCGTACCCAACGTGTTCCTAATCACATTTAACCAACGTGCTATTTCATGAATTCCTACTCCTTCCTGGTTCCTGGTGTAACTCTAACATTTGCGCTCACAATAATTTCGCTTTTGAAAATTATTTCACAATTTTCTCGACTGACAGTGACAGCATCTGCCATGTGTTTAAGTAATTATTTATTAGAAAAGTAAATAACTTCGTAAAGAGGTTCTATGTGACGTGCAGTGACACTGACAAATAATGGGTATTGACACATCAATACTAAAATTAAAATTTCGACCTTAATGCATCGTGAATGCCTAACAACATTTCTACGAAATGGGTAGGAAATTAAATTCCCTGACTGTACTAGATACTAATGTGAATGTGTGATGTTTTATTTTTCTGTACAATAAGATGTCGACTGCTTCATACAGCTTGTGCATTTTATACGCGCGAATAATTCATCCAGCTATAATATCTGATCCTACAAATCATATAAATTCAAATTCAAATTCAAAATTCTTTATTGCTTTTCATGTGTACATTTTGGTGCTTATATGTAGCTTAAGTATAAGATCAGAGAAGAAGAAATTTTATTGTTAACTAGGTGTAATGATTTTTCTAAAGTGCAACTCAGCAGCAATGTATGCCGTCCAACTGACATGACACTCGTATGACGTTTAGATACTTACGTTACGTCTACAGTAATTAATCTGGATGCAATACATTGCGTGTTCATTAATTTTGTATGAAAAAAAACCTTAATTTTCTTAAGAAATTTATGTCGCAGGTTCCCTAGGTCCGATAGCAATCGCCACTAAAATATTCGCCCATATGAAATACACACACTGTATAACGAAAGATCTGTGACAGAGAAAACAATTGTATATTATATTTAGGATGAGGATGCTTAGCCAAGTTGCCAATCGCTAGCGCTTAGTAGCGTATCGTAGTTTTCCCTCTCTGTCACTTTTTTCTAATAATGCGACAAAGACAGTTAGCTGCCTGTCGCTTACGATTGACGACTAAGCGCTAGCGATTGGCAACTTGGCTAAGCACCCTGGATGCTTAGCCAAGTTGCCAATCGCTAGCGCTTAGTAGCGTATCGTAGTTTTCCCTCTCTGTCAGTCTTTCATATTAGTGCGACAAAGACTTAGCTGCCTTTCGTTTACGATTGACAATCAAGCGTTAGCGATTGGCAACTTGGATAAGCACCCAGGACGCGCCGCGCTCGCGGTGAACGCGGGCTCAGTACATAGTAATGGAGACCTAGACTCTCCGAAACTCGTAGCGACTAAATAAACGTGAGTAACCGTTTAATTATGTACAAAGAACAATTGTAATTTGATAAACTTCTCAACTTAAAATATTACCTTGACTTCCCAACCCAAAATTATTACATCTCGTAACAACATAAACGTCCAACAACAAAAACAATGTCAACCCTTTGAGAATCACTTAAACGAGTTACCCGTTACAGTGAGTACCGAAATAAAATACGCGTCCGTAACATTTGTCCGGACCGAGCCTTGTCCATTTTGCATCACAAAGTTAGATGTGTTTGTCGTTCTATTTTAAACGCGATAACGCCAACTTTCCAGTCCTCGAAATGTGAATACCGTGTTGCGAAAATGTGACTACCGGAAAGTGTACAAGTAACTCGGCTGTCCTTCCGCGGCACACATCGCGGGAGAATGGGGGGGAGGCAGCGATGGAACCAGAGATATACTTCAAACTGTGCTTATCTTTAACATCTGAAAAATATACCTACCGAGCTAACTGACTAAGGGATTGAAATGTCACTGACCATTATTTGATAAAACATTGATGATGGGCAGCAGCGTCATCATAGTGGACACATTACTGCGATCGCCAATCCGTTTGCCCAGCGTGGCGATTATGAGCATTTACCTCCTAATGCATCTATACGCATAGTTAATAGGAGAGGCCTACTTCCAGCAGTGGACTATCATAGGCTGATGATGATGATGAGCTAACTGCTAAATGATAACCGGCTAACCCCCTTCTTCATTTATTTATTAAACAAAAGTTCCATTCGTAGAGAGAAATACATGAGTATTTGGATTATAGTTAGGTGACGTTAGTGAATACTTTTTCATTAACGTCACCTAACTTAGCAAGCCAATATTTATTGTTTTGACCTGTTCGGTCTTATCAACGTGTCTTTCAAGTCCGACTACACTAACTACTTATCGACTTGCTAAGTTAGCAGACATTTATGAAAAAGGGCGTTAAAGCTATAATGCAAATGCATGTGCAAAATGTATTTAGATTTATCTCTCATATGCTCGGTTCCCATTGAAAAATGTCATTTATTTTAAGGTATTATACCCACTAGTAGTATACATACACTTAAGGTAAATTGTAAGATACAACATGTGGAAGAGCGGTGCTCTCTTAGCACAAGTGTCTAGTACACTTAAAAAGAAGCACCAGTGCAAATACTGTAATTACCCTTAAGATCCTGATTTTTTTTTATTTTATAGGACGTTTATTTTATCACGAGTAAGTATTTATAGTATAAAATGAATAAGAAAAAAGAAAAGCAAAATTAAATAATTATTTCATGAATATATTAACCGATATTTTTGCCGAGGATAGGGGAAGTATTTTTAGTTGAATAAATATTTTTGAATTTATTCGTTCAAGATTCTCAAATAATTTTTCTAATAACTGTCTTAAATATTACATTTATTTTACTTCATTACTAGTTAAATAACATGTAAGGTCAAAACGGATAAGACCGTCTATCAGGAAAGTCCGTCTAACAACTGATTTTCGACCCTAATTGAACAGTATAAAACGCATATGACGGACTTTTCTTCAAAATAAAATATGCCGGACTTAGAGCCGCACTGACCTTATTTGCGGTTTCTAATTGATATGTTACACTTTCTACTTTAACAATGTATTTTTTTCATAATTACCTTTAATCGGATTATTGTCCTTTCCCGCTACCGCTTTTAATAAGGACTCCAGTCTCATAGAACAACCACCCTTGGGCCATTTCTATTCAAATTTCTTTATTGTAGAGAACTACTCTCGTCACAAATAATATTTTATGATAGCATTGCAATATTGTTACAAAGACTTGTCAAGGTTAAAAACAAATGTTAACAAACAATTTGTATAATTTACAAAGAACTTTTCGCAAACTTCTTAATAAATTAAATGCTACTTTAAATTTAGTTGTTATGAATAAGAGACAGATTGTAGTAATAGCTTAGAGTGATATTTTTATTTCAAAGAAAATATCTTACTCGAGACAGAGTAGGTACCCATTTCAAGTAGTGTAAATAACAAAACAAATACAATTGCAGGCGTCGATGTTGAATAGTGTTGATGAAACTCAAATACGAGTAATATCTGTTAAACAAAGACTTCATTTTAATTCTTCGAGAAGGAATATTATTTTTATATTGATTTAAACTTTCACGATTATCACTCTAATTTTATCGAGAGGTCTGCCTGTGACCACGAGTGTACCGTAATGCCCAAAATTACGTGCGTAAACCCGTTAAAAATCCTAGGATAATCAATAAATTTGCTTCTACAGCGTCTGTATTTTTTATACGGTTAGGGTAGGTTGATTCTTCAAAAATACAGTTTATACGTTTCTGATGATTGAGTGGCATGTGAAATATGTGAATCCCTTAAGCGTCCATGGGCTACGTTAACTGATTACCATCACACTATATCGTGTGTGCTATGTTGTGTAATGTGTGGAATTTAGGGCCACCCTTAAAAAACATATTATGAAGTATCTATACAGTTTTTTTAAACTCTGTAGTTTCTCATAATGTCACTTGTATTAGAGTTACGTACTCGTAGTTCGTTCGTCCGCCGTACTAGTTCAGAGATCAAGTCTTTAAATTCTCCCTCCGCGTTCAAAGCTCTTTCAGTGAGTGCAAAGTTTTCACCTTTAATTTATATGAAAATTTCTTTGGCATAAGTTGGTCACATTACTCATTGCCGAGCGTGAAAAAAATCATACGTCATTTTAAATGGGGTATATTTATATTAAAGATTTTATGTGAAGTTTTAGACATAGTTTAAAGGTAGCTTAGTTTGCTTTGCGTGTAATAATTATGTTTCGTAATGGGCGCTTTTATAACAACTTAGGTTAATACCGTGACAAGGCAGGACGATGGACAACATATTTTTACAAATTGAAGAGATGTTTACATTTGTAATAAGATGTAAGTGGGTGAATCAACTTTTTCTGCCTGTTATTGCCATGGTTACGGTCGCCTGAGTCACGCTGGTTTTATGCAAAAGTATGCTACTTAATTTATACAAACATGCATATAGTCCATGTTTGTAGGTGGCCCATCAAGAAAAGGGTTTATTAACACCAGATAATGCATGTTTGAATAGTTTAAGAATCATAATTATGCATAACACCAGCGTGACTCAGCCGACCGTAACCATGGTAATAACAGACAGAAAAAAGTTTAATCACCCAAATTTTTATAAAACATAAATACGTTGCGTAATAAACACATTAAATTAAAAACATAATTGTGTAATATTAAATTAATACTGAATAAAGATTAATAACTATCTGAGTCTTGTTATGTGCACACTATTTTAAACTTTATATTTTTGAATCTATCAAATATCTAAAGAAAAAATCTTGACCTTTTGAAGAATGTATTGTATCTAAGTTCCATGTAATCAAAATAATTGCAATGAACGACTCATCACACTACAACTACATTAACAACGTACCAAGAAACCTACTAAATTAACAGAAACAAAAGTGAAATAGGAAGAACGACAGTTAACTTCCAGTTGAAATTAATGAAGATTACAAAATTCACGGCCATTGAGCGCCGCGCTTCGGGAACCTTCGACTCTAAGTCGCTTGTTAAACTAAATTGAGAGAAATAATAGAACTCATTTGTTTGGTTTAAAGGTTTAAATTTTACCCTTTGGATATATTTCTTAACAATCAACCGTTTAGCCGCCTAATTAACTGAATTTATAGGTATAAAAAATAACAGATGTAAGAAAACTTTTTCAGTTTTTAGTCTTTAGTTTGACAGTTGTGTTACGACCATGTCCATCAAAGCTAGGATTTTATTTTTGCGTGAAGCTCACTGTTTGTATGCAAAACAATTGAATATATTAAGTGTATGCAGGTGCATACTTAACTGGCTGTGTCAAATCACAATACTTTCATAAATACCTAAGCATTACTTACCGGAGCAGAAAAAAGTCTTTTCATATAGATTTTTAACTAAAAGTTCGTCAGTTCGTCACTCATCCCGAGTATTTCTTAAAGCAAAAGTCTAAAACAAATTCCGACAGAACAATAAATCCATAAAGAACATACATCAGATAAGCTGAAATACACTTACTTCCTCCCTTTTTGATCAGTGTAGACGATATGATTCCTCACGGCGGGGCTCTGTCGGGAGCGGCCCAACGAATGTGTCTCCATGCTCGGTCGAAGCTGTCAGCAATAGATCCCGAGACAGCTCCCAACTGCCCCGAACTGTCCGCAATCTCCCCAGTTGCTGACCGCCCGCCTAGAATTATTCGCCTGCCTGTTTTGCAGGCCCGTTTAACTTCTGGTCGGCTTGTTAGGCGCACTGTTACCAGACATTGTGTACTGTTCCAACTTCTTGGCTGCGAAAGTTTTACCCGCTTTGTTGAATATGTTTGTTAATGCTGTCCTGTTAACTCGACTTCAGTATTTCGGACTGGCAGTCTTTGCCAACTATTTGGCAATTACTCGTAAATTAACAGAGATTGCCCGAGCTGAGATGTTGAGGTAAATTTGTACATGTTTGATTTAAAGTACGAGTACGAGAGAAAATGAGTATTTTCTACAGAATGAATTTTTATTCACCGTTCAAATTTTAGAGGGTTAATTCTGAGGACTATATTGATAAACATTTACATCCGATTCTAGATAAAAAATCGGATATTCAACACAATTTCGTCTAATAATACCTATCTCAAGATTTGCATGATTAAGATGATGTTTTAAATTGAATACAAGTGTACATACAGCTAGTTTTTATATATTTATTTAAACTCTATTGCACAATTTAACAAAAAAAATACAAACGGCAAAAACTTATTGAGTAACGAGCTGAATTCACGGGTAACCCGGCGTCAGGTATACTGACTGCTATAGCAATGAACTAGAAGGGGCGATGCCAAGTAAAGGGAGCAGGCACGATAGGAGTCCTATTTTATTGTTTCCTTAATTGAGCGGAAATATCTTGGATAGAGAGCCTTTCTTTTTCATAAAGTTTGTATACAACTAAAACTGATCATTAAATGGCTGTTCGAATTTGCTCTTTATTATCTCTTTTTTAATATACCAATACTTTTATTTTTAATTCGCATGATACATTATCGAATTGCAAAACCGTTCTTGTAAATAAGTTTTTATAAGTAATGTTAACATTAGATTTTGTATTATTTAGATATTTTTTTATTAACTTAATAGTTTTAATGTAGTTTACTCAAATAAAGTTTTTTAGATCGATTAGAACTGTACAAAAACACAAATTAAATAAATTCTTTAATTCTTGTAAATAAACAATTAATTGTCATTTAAAAAGTTCAATGTGACAAAATAAGAAAACGACAACTATCGCAATTAGAGCTAGCAATAATATTTGTATAAAATTTTCAACAGTGCTCTCTTATTTATGTTTGTCCAATTATTTACTCCAGGAGGACATACACTATTTTATAAAAACCTTTACGAAGCCCCAAAAATAGTTTTTCGCAGCGTTTTTACATCTTTCCAGTTTGGAAATATCCTGAATTAAGTTGAACGGAGAGCTTTATTTGTACTACTTACTTTTTTTATTACCCGACTGCCAAAGAAGGAGGGTAATGTTTTTCGAGTGTATGTAAGTATGTATGTATGTCTTTTCCTTTGTGACCACCTGTAGCCTAAACGGCTTGATGGATTTTGATGTATGAGGTATCGTTAGATTTGTCTTGATTACGGGAGTGTCATAGGATACATTTTATCCTAAAAGTCCCACGGGATAAAGACATAATAATATTTTTTCTAAATTTCCCTTTAAAAAAATATGTATGCGGTATCATTAGATTCATTTCAATCACGGGAGTAATTAATATAGGATACGTTTTTTCTCAAAATTCCCACGGGAACATGTTAATTCTGCGTCAACGCAAAGCAACTCATGCGTTAGCAAGCAAAAAGATAGGGCGTGGCCTGGCATGCGGCGCGCGGCGCGGTGCGGAGGGGGATATGCTCGAGTATACAGCCCGAATGCGGGCACACGCATGAGGGCACACGTCGTTGACGGTCGTCTCTAAATAGCGATTTTTTCGATACTTCGTCGTCTGACGCGAAACTTATAAAGTATAAATAACTCGTTCTTTTTTTTTTCTTTCGTGTTTCTCTCTTTAAATTTATTCGTTCTTTCTAATTAATTAACTCGTTCTTCCGTTCTTTTTTTTGGTTCTTTCTTAAATTCTTCATATTAATTAATAATATAATAATAATTATTAATTAATAAAATAACTAGGTAGGTAGATATTTTTGGTTAGTTTAAGTAACATACTTTTATTATTAAGTACTTCTCCATTAGTACTGATTTTTTCGGCAATAGGTATCAGATCATTTTAAGAAATAAAAACATACAATATGGGATTATCTCGCAAAACAAAAAGGGCTCAGGCTCGGGCTAAAAAATTAAAAGCCGAATCTCCTGAGGCACGCGAAAAAAGGCTTTTAGAAGCAAGAGTAAGAATGTCCCAATGGTACAGCCAACTTTCACCTACTTCACGTCAAGAGCTTATAAATAACAAAAGTACCCGTAGACGTACTTTACAAGCACGTGAGTCTAGCGTTGATAGGGAACAAAAGCGGCGTAGGCTTGCAGCTAGCAAATCTGAAAAGAGAGCTGCTGAGTCCCCGTCGTCTCGTATGACACGACTCCAGCAGATGCGGGAATATGCCACAAACGTTCGTGAACATGAGTCTCCATCATCTCGCGCTGCTCGACTCGAGCAGATGCGGGAGCATGCGGGAAATGTTCGCGAACACGAGTCTCCACCAACTCGCGCTGCCCGACTCGACCAGATGCGGGAGCATGCCGAATTAATTCGTGAGCATGAGTCTCCATCATCCCGCGCTTCTCGACTCGAGCAGATGCGAGAGTATGCTGTGCAGTCTCGTAACAACGAATCACCTGGCTCGCGTTTAGAAAGACTTTCGGCTATGAGGTCACAGTCTCGTGTTCGACGGCAGTTGTTTACAAATAGTGATGCCACATTCAATGAAGCGATTTCTCAAGTGGCGGATGTGGTGTGCTACGTATGTCATAAGCTTCTATACAAGAAACAGTCACGCAGTATCTTAACTGCTAATATTACTGTTCTACCACAAAATGTTTCAGACCGCATAGATTGTTGCAATAGATGCGCCAACAAATTGTCAAGGAATCAGTGCCCGTCAAATGCATTTTGGAACAACATGACTGTTGCACCTATTCCGCCTGAAATTGAATGTCTATCAGAGATGGAGCTGCGGCTCATTTCTCGGATAAAACCGTTTATAAAAGTGGTGCGTCTGGGTGGTCGTTACGGACAACAGGGATTTAAGGGGCAAGCCATCCTCTTTGCACAGCAAGTTGAAGAGATACCTGAACAGCTTCCATTGAATATAGCAAATGCGGGAATAAGTGTGGTCACTGAAAATTTAGATAACGTGACAAACAATCGACGATACTCGGTAGACATCGAAAAAATTAAGAAAGCATTAGAGTGGCTATTGCGAAACAATCATTTGTACTCTAATGTGCAAATTAATACTAACATTACCAATGAAGAGATACGGTCAAGTATTCTGGAGGCAGTTATCACATTAGAAAATGCAGATCACATTAGAAATGAGCCAAAAAATCACTTCAAGGCTTTGGGACATGACCGTCACATCTTGCGTGGGTCTTTTCACCAAGGCAGTGATCGGTTTGAAGAGGAATCCCGTGGCCGCCAGTGCACGGCTAATGCCGCCACGGCTATCGCCTACTCCAGTTCCAAACCATTAAATGAATGGGCCCCATCTGACTTGGATCGAATTTTATTAGCTGGTAATACATATTTCAACAGGTGCATGTCACGACTTGCAAACAGACCGCAATTTTTAAATACTGAAGAGCTATTACCCGCAGTTTCTGTGGCCGCTACAGAATTCGAATTAAATATACAGCCCGATGTTGTCGTTGGAGTTGTTAACTCGAGTGCGCCATCTGACGTTCTTGAAGGATACTTCCCTAATTTGTCTTCGGGGATTGAATATTTTTTTACAACACACGATAAAGGAATTATTACATGTCAAACAAATATTGCATTGGCGGTAATGAAAGTAATCGTCGAACGCAATCAGTCTCCCGATGTCGAGATCCCAGAATATTACTTATTCGACTCACATTCTCGGGGACCCAAAGGTTATGTTGCACCTAACAGAGGAGCCTCCATGTTGATGAAGTTTGCAAATCAAGGCGATTTATGTCAACATCTTGCTGTTGCACTACAGGTAAGAGGCCATCGAGATATGCAGTATAGTATCACAGCTATAAATGCAACACCCTTGGTCATCCCAAATGAATCGCCAGTACTGAATGAACAACACGACACTCAGATAGTTAGCGACGGCAATCTGAATAGCAGTGATCCTGTTCACGAAGAACACGCGTTTGTTACTACAGCTCTTATGCCGATTGATACTAATATTCCAGATCTAAACGAAGTTGTTTCGAACGCTAATACCGTAGAAGAGAGACCAATACCTATCTACGAACTCAAACGGAAAACTGTGCCCCCGGTCAGCGTCTTGAGAGAGCAAAGAGCAGAAGAGCTAGCGTGGATAAGGTTATTCCCAGATGGTCGAAATGGGCTTAGGGAACAAAGACCCGTTCCAATAACACCGCTCGATTACTACCAAACTCGAGTGATGAGCAATGACAAACGGTTCCAATTTAACGAGTACATATTTTACGCCCTCTCGTTAGTAGAACTTTGCAAGGCTCAACAAAATGTTTCAGTCTGTGGCCGGTTGCGTCAGGATGGAGCTGAGCCCACAGATGTTGTACAAAATGTGCACCTGGTAATGCGCAACATACGTGGCACGTCCGCGTACTGGCACAAAGCGTATACGGATCTTCTTGCCATGGTGAAAAATTTAGGTCCTCCTCATTGGTATCTTACTCTCTCTTGTAACGATTTAAATTGGCCCGACATGCTAAAAGCCCTTTTAGTTGCCGATGGCCGCCCAAATTTTTCTTTTGAAGATTTGACCTTCCTTGAAAAGCAGCACCTTGTCGAGTCTTACCCAGTCACGTTATCAAGACAATTTATGTTGCGCCTAAACACTTTGTTTACTAGGCTGAGAAGAGAAGAGGATCCGATTTTAGGAAAGAAAATTATTGATTTTTGGTGGCGCATAGAATTTCAGCTACGAGGTAGCCCTCACGTTCACATGGTTTTATGGTGTGCTGATATGCCGGCTTTTGACACCCCTGAAGGTATTCAGTTGCTGGAGCGTGTTGTCACGTGTGAGGTTCCCGACGCTGAGGACGACTCAGAGATGCATGATTTAGTCGTTCAGTTACAAACACATCGACACACTCAAACATGCTTCAAAAATAACCGAAACGTTTGTAGATTCGCTTTCCCGAGACCAGTGTCTGAAAACACTACAATCTTAGACGACGAGCAAGCAATGAGAAATGGTGGAAGATTTTATATATTAAAAAGAACAGATTCGGAAACCATGATAAACTGCTACAATTCGAGATTATTAAAACTGTGGCGCGCCAATATTGATCTACAGCCTTGCGGGTCAGCTTTAGGTGTGGCGTACTACATCTCAAAGTATATCTCAAAAGCTGAACCTGCAGAGGTCTCTAGATCAATAAGGCAAGCTATAAGTGCTGTAAGAGACCGCGGTGGAAGCAACTTAAGACGGCTGGTTTTTGCTATCCAAAACGCAATCTTGTCTCACAGAGAAGTCTCTGCCAACGAATGTGCGTTTCGATTGTGTCATTTAAAATTAAGAGATAGTTCACGTAAATGTGTTTTCGTAAACACTTGCGCGCCTGAACAAAGATACCGAATGCTTAGGATTGACACAGAAAGTTCCGAACCGTACAAAAATGTATTTGATAGGTACGTTCACAGACCTCTTTCTCTGGAGCAACTTAGTTTAGGTGAGTTTGCGATTTGGTACGAGGTTGTCTCTACTAGAAACGATACAGAGGAGGATGAACAAGATGCTGATGCCTATGATGCTGAGGATGAGGACGTGTCTAGTCGTCGATACATTACCTTATTAGACAACGTAGGTAGGATGAAAAAGCGGACACGTCCAGCTATACTCCGAACGCGTTATTATACGCTGTCTTCAGACCCAGAAGCATATTACTACTCATTGGTCCTGACTCATATTCCGTTCCGAGCAGAGGAAGAGTTGTTGGATGGTTTTAATACTGCAAAAGAAGCTTTCTGGGCCAAAAGGCATCGACTACGTCCGCTGCAAGAAGGTTTTGACGCCGAAACTATGATGCGGTGGGAAACTGAGATCCAACAAGCTATAAGCCGCATTGTGGCAGAAAACTTGGCAGCAGGAACCGTTGAGGAACAAAACGATGACGCAAATGACAACAATGACGTTCAGCCTATTGAACACATACTCGACGACGGCGGTCATAATATTATGATCGAAGAAGTCGAAGATGAACCAACTGACATAGGCATGCCAGACAATCAGTTTGAAACATTTGTAGCTTCGTTGAACATGAGTCAACGACAACTGTTTCAAAAAATTTCCCAAAAGTTATTGGACGTGTCAAATTCTGATCCGTTACTAGTTTTTGTTACTGGAGGAGCTGGTACCGGAAAAACATTTACCTTAAAAGTTATGACTGAACAAATTCGTAGGTTGAGTAACACTGAAATAGGTAAAAACGTGATTGTTACTGCACCAACTGGAGTAGCAGCCAGACTAATCGGTGGAACTACACTGCATTCCACTTTTGCGCTACCAATTGAAAAGGGAAGAAATGAAACATTACGCCCACTAACAGGTGAAAGGCTGCAAAGGGAGCGACAAAAGTGGAGGCATATAAATTGGCTCATCATCGATGAAATATCAATGGTGCCCTACTTAACACTGCGAAACATTCACATTCGCCTCCAGCAACTAAAACAGGATCAAGGGAACTTTGGTGGTATCAATGTAATTTTGTTTGGAGATCTCATGCAGTTACCACCAGTTTCCAGAATCACCGGTGGTTCTTACTGCTTCCGACAGCCGTCGAACTTAACTGGTGAAACAAATCTGTGGCAATTGTTCAGCTTTTGTGAATTGCCACAGAATATGAGACAGGCAGGAGACAATACCTTTGTGGACATTCTCAATAATATTCGTGTTGGTGAGTTAACGATGGACCAACTTGAGATCCTGGACAGCCGCAGAATTCCACTAGAGGGTCCATTTGCCGATGGAGAGGCAGTTCGAATTTTCCCTACTACGAAACAAGTCGATGCTTATAATTCAGCCATGACTAAAAAGTTGGGCAAATCGTTAAAGCTCTACCAAATAAACGCTGTTGACATCTCCCTAGAAGCTAAAACCTACGGTCAGTGCCCTCGCAAACAATACATTTCTGACGACCCGAACAAAACAGGGGGCATTCTCGGCACACTAACTATTGGAATTGGATCTCGCGTGATGTTACGCCGCAACATCAATGTAAACCACGGTCTGGTGAACGGTGCTATGGGTATCATAAGAAGAATTGAGTGGCCTTCTCTTCGCAGAGAGCAGTTAGAACCAGGTGAGTTACCGCAGGCAGTATTCGTAGAGTTCGACGATCGTTCTGTTAAGGGCAATGAATTGGGTGTGGGGGTTCGCATAGAGCCCTCCACTGTCGACTTTGATGCGCTTCGCGGACAAGGGAAGATTGAACGTCGGATGCTGCCTTTGATACTTTGTTGGGCTGTAACGGTACACAAACTGCAAGGTACCACCTTGGATCGGGCTGTCGTGGACCTATCAAACGTGTTTGCAAAGGGCCAGGCTTATGTAGCCCTAAGCCGTGTTAAAACACTTGCTGGGTTAGCAATAAAAACACTTGACCCAAAAAAGCTGTTGGACCGGCCCCACGACGAATGTTCTTTAACTGAACTTAAACGTTTGCGGGATCTTCAGCAGTAATGACTCACCTAATTCTTTTTCTTCTTCACTACCAACAGTCCAGATTGGCGGTAAATTTATGTTGCGGAGTAACATCACTCGTAATCTAAAGCCAAATGTCGTCGAAATAATTTAAAATGGTACTTACATATACATAGTCTTCTACATCTACAACATTTTCGTTAAATAAAAACAGCTAAAAAGTTATAAATAAAAAAATTATTATTAAAAAAACAAAATACCCGACTGCACACTAAAAAAAGAGTAAAACAAGCCCCACAATAATATTGATCAATCAAATGCTAAAAACTAATTATGTAATACCGTTTAAAACAATACCTATATTAAAATACACTACAATATGTGTTCGTAATCGATAGTTAAATAAACAGAAACTTATTTTGAATACAAATTTACTGAATATAATTTATAAATGTTGATGGAAAGCATTGCAGGCGGGGACCACCTTGACCGCCACCAACGAAAATTCTGCTAAATGGTGCACAACCGAAATGACTATAAATAAGCCTCTGTTGGTCCCCGCCTGCGATGCTTTCCATCAACATTTATAAATTATATTCAGTAAATTTGTATTCAAAATAAGTTTCTGTTTATTTAACTATCGATTACGAACACATATTGTAGTGTATTTTAATATAGGTATTGTTTAAACGGTATTACATAATTAGTTTTTAGCATTTGATTGATCAATATTATTGTGGGGCTTGTTTTACTCTTTTTTTAGTGTGCAGTCGGGTATTTTGTTTTTTTAATAATAATTTTTTTATCTGAGTAAAAAGGGGTATGGTGAGTTGACTCAGGTAAGTTGAGAAACTTCAATATCTTGGAAACTATACACCCTAGGCTTTCACTGAATATTAAATTGTATAAAGAGAGATCTAGTGAAAATAAAGACATTAGGTAATTCATCACAAACTATGTGGAGTCCACGATATGGTGCCTTGAAACATTCAGCTTAAGTAGTCAAAAATTCTCTTAACAGTTAACAGAAAAGAAAAGCTTAGACGATTTTTCCTCAATAATTGCATTGCAATAGATTTGATTATTTTAAAAAATCACCCTGAGACAGTATTAACTTGAGCCATAAACGCAAATGGGTTCAACTTGCCCTTCTCTTCCCTACTACAAGAAATTTGAGAAAAATTGCCAAACACAGGTATCATACAGTTAGTAAAGCCTTATAAGTGTAAGAGCGGATGTTTTTATGAATATCTCCGCGCTACGGGTACCGGCCGGTATCTATTCAGCTCGGCAAATCCGTTTAAAATAGCGCACTATTCCGCCTCATGGCAGCTAAACATGCAGCACGATAATTTATACTGTTATCTTTCCTACGTGAATACTTGCCTAAGTTTTAGATATCCTAATTCCTGAACTATTAGGTATAATTTCAATAATCTGTTTCAATGTACCGTAGTATTTTGTTATGCTCGCTCTGAAAGAGTTTTGTACCAAATCCACAAATACGGACTATTCTGTTAAACGACGCTTGTTTTTTTCTTATTATTATATCATTCTTTCTTACTCATTGAGATACTTACGTTTTTAAAAAGCTAACATATCGTGAAAATTCATCGTCTCAGCTCGACTCGACTTTTATAAAGATAGCATTACGCATTAAGCATTGTTTTTTTCTTATTATTATACCATTCTTTCTTACTCATTGAGATACTTATGTTTTTTTAAAAATTTGTGTAAGATGTCCCAAGATATTTATTTATTATTTAAAAAGCTAACATATTGTGAAAATTCGTCGTCTCAGCTCGACTCGATTTTTATAAATTATAAAGATAGCATTATGCATTAAGCAAAAAGTCGTTTTCAAAATAGGTTCCTCATTTTTTATTTCAGTAATTACTATTATAGGTGCAAACTTTTTATCCTGAATACAGGTTCAGTTAGGTAGCTATAGATGGCTGTTCATTTAATTTTACAATTTTTGTTAGCATTTCAGGTCATACACAGGTCCACAGGTCTAAAGGATTTGCTGTAACAGCTAATACATAAGTATCATTCTTTCTTACTCATTGAGATAATTATGTTTTTTAAAAAGCTAACATATTGTGAAAATTCGTCGTCTCAGCTCGACTCGATTTTTATAAAGATAGCATTACGCATTAAGCAAAAAGTCGTTTTCAAAATAGGTTCTTCATTTTTTATTTCAGTAATTACTATTGTAGGTGCAAACTTTTTATCCTGAATACAGGTTCAGTTAGGTAGCTATAGATAGTTGTTCATTTTATTTTACAATTTTTGTTAGCATTTCAGGTCACACACAGGCCTAAAGGATTTGCTGAAACAGCTAATACATAAGTTAGTATATGAGTCAAGTTACCTTCACACGCAACATGCCCTTATATTTAGCGGATAAATAAGCGAAGTTGGGACAGGAAAAGGACCCGTGTACCGCGAAGTACATAAGACTGTTTACATAAGAACATATTTACCTTCGGTAGGCGGAGCCTGGGTTGAGGCGGGCTTATTTGCTATCGACAAGGAGGTGGAGTGAAAGTCGTTGTTTATGGATCTCGCGATTTATATGAAGGCTTACGATGATTTAGCACTTTTCTTATATTTTGACCGTAGGTATTTTATAGGTGATATGCATTAACTGTGGATACAATATATATTTAGTTCGTTGAGTTAAAGTTAAAAATATAAATATGCTGGGACATCAAGTGTAAATCAATATAGCCTCAAACTAAACTAAGCTATTTAGCAGTTAGGTAGGTACTGTGCGCACAAGGTAACGATATGCAATATGTGTACGTATAGGTAAATTCTCACTTACTCATATAAATAAAAATAATTCAGCAATTAATATCTTTTCTCACTAGCTCATCACAAAAATATACCTTATCAGGATTCGAACCCAACATCCAGGAGTGTCTACACTACAACGGAATTTGCTGTTAATAAATTAGGTACCTTAATTAACTAGAATAATGACCACTAAAATGTAACGTTTATTATTGCGCAGTTGGATTTATCATCTCACAAATACTTGGGCTGGTATAATTGGTGAGGTGGGCGGAATGCTTGGAATGCCAGCCGCCGGCGCCGGCTGTTTAGCGATGGACTAACTACCGACCATTCACCATTCACTAACTGCTTTTAATTGCATTATCAGATTTCTTAAAATAAATGCTGAGCTTAGCATTCTTTAACAAAAACGTTATTTAGTATTAAACTTTTTTTATATAAACCGGTTTTTGTTTTTATGTTTATGAATTATGAAAAATCACATAAAACCTACTTAATTTACATTGTAAATTTTATTTGTAATCATACATTAGACTATTTATATCATCAAATTATGAATTAATCAATTACCTAATAATTAAAAATACTTCAAATTAATAAATTCCTCATTAATCTAGTTTTCACCACATTTATATTTAAAAATTTGTGACAAAAACCAAACGATCAAAATACGCAATGAAGTTGTTTTTTCAACAACAATCTGCATATCCTAATCTATTCAGCATTAACAAACATATCAATCCTAACTTACTTTTTAAAATATATTATAATAATTACTTTTACTAATAAACAGTCAGTGTCGCGACCATCCACAAAAGGATTCTACGTAATAAGTTCCGAGCGAACTCCGCGCTATCCAGGAGTCGTGCGACGACCGCCACTCGCCAGGCGCGCGGACTACTGAGCACTGAGCAGAACCCTTCCCGCCAACATATCCTGCGGCTCCCAAAACAACCAAAAAACAACCTTAACCCCAAAGCAATTAAGACTGTTACCAACACGCGTCATCGAAGCAAACAATCATGTAATAAATCGGAAGATGTGCCAAGAAAATCTAATTCTTCCTCCGAGAACGTAATGATGTCTTTAGTACTGACGATGACACGGAGCTCGCGATATTCATCTATCGGCTCGTCAAATCGAGAGGCTCTATGTGTAGGGGCAAAGGACTCATTTTAGGAGATGTCGATAAGAGAGGCGGTCGTAAGGCTTGAGGGGTGGCGCGTTGACGCGCGCATGCGTTTATCTTTTTAACATTTCTGAAACTAAGTTGCCCGCGACGGGACACCGTAGTTTTAGCGCCAACGCAGACTAGTCTTGCACATGTATTTCAAAACTGGGGTTTCATAAAAAACTTTGGACGCTAACTTTAGACAGCTTTTATTACTTTCCCTTCCGTTGCGACTTTCAGAAACAACTTTTTAAATGTCCTAAGTGAAAGTCTAGAAGAATATTTTGTATACTGTTTAAGTATTTTGAGATTCACGTCAAATTTTATAACTTCGTGTAGCTACTGAATTACTACTGTACTAGTAAAAATGTCTTAGCTAGAATCCATATTACCATAGCACGTAAAATAGGCACGATGGATTGAGATGTCGATTTTGGGAAAACCAACGGACAACCGACTTTTAAATTACCTACCAAAGACTCAGGAGCGTGCTATTTGTCTTAGAAGCTATATTAAATAAATATTACGGGACATAAATCGAACACACACAATAAGCTCAATAAGGCTTATGTTCAGTTGCTATTATTAATAGATGCACGCGCATGTACTCGTAACCGGCGGCGGCGGCTGGCTGTAACTCTCAATATGAGCTTTGTTACCTCTCTGCCGCCATTTCTTGTGTCACTGCATTGAATATATCGGGCGACTTCCTTTGTGCACGGAATATTGCTTGTCTTTTGTCGGAATGAACGTTACCTCCCCGCGAGTTGTTTCAGCGAAGAATTTCGCGATTGCAAAGTAATATTTCCCCTTAAGAATTTCGATGTGTTTCTTTCATGTCGAGATGACTTTACTTTGGATTATATTGTATCGGGAAATATTATTTGGAGTTCGGTTTCTATGTCGATGGTTCTTTTGTAGTCGTTCTGATGACAAATATTCGCCATTATGAGTTTTCATAAAGTTTGTACTGGGTGATTTTGGGGTTATGATCTAAAATGGCAGAAAGTGATACTGAAGAAATTTTCCCATGGCCAACTAAATACGAAATCTCATAATAAAATCGTAATTTTCTTAGAAAACCTCGGAAACCCGCCAGCTTAACATAATATGATCCGAGATTTTTTTCTCCGTCTCTCGTAGGTATTGGTTACACAAAGAAAATTAGAAAAAAAAAGCATTAAACCTCGAAAGTTCGCTAACTTAACATACTTAGCAGGATCCAAGATTTTTTTTTCAATCTCTCGTAATAGTTACAAAAAGAAAATTAGAAAAAAAGCATAACAAATATTACCACCTAAGGCCGCCTTTTGCCATTTTGGGTCATCGTTAAAAAGTTTGAGGCTAATACGATTGTAATAGACTAAACAAATTATATGAATGTGTGGTAAATCCTTTTTCCCGTAATTGCATTGGCTTTGCCGCTTCAAGTCCAATAGTCTTCGGGCCACCAATTAGGGCTGGATTAGCGGAAGGCTAGAATCGCCTTGTGTAATACACTCTTGGGATTGCTTGTTAACATTTCATAATAAGCCTCTCTAAGCATTATGAAAATACTGTTTCTAATGAAATAACATATCCAAATAATTAATTTATTATAACGTCGTTGAACTTAGTTAGTGGCATTATAATCAGAAAATTATACATTTGGTTTTCGATTAATATACTTAGCAACACAATACACATTTTTTACGCCGATACATTAAGATTGACAAAGGTCTTTTGAATTATGAGTACTGAGTACGCATTAATAATTTATAAAATACAGGTACAATTATAAGTAGTAGATAGGTAGTCATAAAAAAACATCTTTTTTATTTACTTCATGTTGCTGGAGTAAATTCAGTAAATTATGGACATGAAAATGACTTTTGTGCTTCGTTTTGTATCGGAATTATGACAGATTTATAAATAAAAATAAGAATCAACATACTTCATACCAAAGTAATGTAAACATTCACTAAAATTTAGTACATTTAATGTACAGAACTTCAGATGCACCAGACATCTTAACAATCTAGACAATGGCACCGCAAAGAAAATCCTCAGAATGGAATACTCTTAATTATAATAACATAACCGTCGCTATAAGCATAAAAACTCGTCGCGCAGCGTAAATATGAATTCGCACTACACGCCGTAACAACGTGATAAAAGCGCGTTGTATGCGCCGCGCGTCCCGCGGCATTTCAGCGGCAGTCACTCACTGGCGACAAGTTCGCACAACTTGCCAGGAACATTTTGTAAAGCGTAAACTTATATCTAAAGCTTATTATAGTACACAAGACTACATGAATGATAAAACACCGTGGGAGTAATTTAGGATTTAATTATTAGTTTGTTAAAGTCATGACATTCAATTACGATAATTTACGCTTGGAGTACACATCTCCAAACGTGCATTATATAATGTTATTATTATATACCTATTCGGAGAGAAACCTTACTTCTCTATAAATTATTACTTATAAATGTTGTGACTTTTAGAGACTTTACATCTCTTGTTATTATTATTATATTTCAATTTTTTTAAAATCAATTTTATGTTTTTTTTTTTTTTTTTTAATGCATGTTAGTTGTAAGATGTACCATCATTGTTTGAAAAAATAATTCCCGCCAAGTTTCTTACCGGTTCTTCTTGGGTCAGCGGTGTAGGGTTCGAACCGGAAGTAGTTTTCATATCTAGACGATTCAAAAGAGTTTGTTGCTATTCCAATTTGAATAAAGAATTATTTGACTTTGACTTTGACATAGTGTGTAAATCTAACACATACGACAGTAAATATGAATTCGCACTACACGCAGTAACAACGTGATAAAAGCGCGTTGTATGCGCCGCGCGTCCCGCGGCATTTCAGCGGCAGTCACTCACTGGCGACAAGTTCGCACAACTTGTCAGGAACATAGTGTGTAAATCTAACACATACGATAGTAAATATGAATTCGCACTACACGCAGTAACAACGTGATAAAAGCGCGTTGTATGAGCCGCGCGTCCCGCGGCATTTCAGCGGCAGTCACTCACTGGCGACAAGTTCGCACAACTTGCCAGGAACATAGTGTGTAAATCTAACACATACGACAGTAAAGATGAATTCGCACTACACGCCGTAATAACGTGATAAAAGCGCGTTGTATGCGCCGCGCGTCCCACGGCATTTCAGCGGGAGTCACTCACTGCCGACAAGTTCGCGCAAGTTGCCAGGAACATAATGTGTAAATCTAACACATGCGACAAAGCTAATATGAATTCGCACTACACGCAGTAACAACGTGATAAAAGCGCGTTGTATGCGCCGCGCGTCCCGCGGCATTTCAGCGGCAGTCACTCACTGGCGACAAGTTCGCACAACTTGCCAGGAACATAGTGTGTAAATCTAACACATACGATAGTAAATATGAATTCGCACTACACGCAGTAACAACGTGATAAAAGCGCGTTGTATGAGCCGCGCGTCCCGCGGCATTTCAGCGGCAGTCACTCACTGGCGACAAGTTCGCACAACTTGCCAGGAACATAGTGTGTACATCTAACACATACGACAGTAAATATGAATTCGCACTACACGCCGTAATAACGTGATAAAAGCGCGTTGTATGCGCCGCGCGTCCCACGGCATTTCAGCGGGAGTCACTCACTGCCGACAAGTTCGCGCAACTTGCCAGGAACATAGTGTGTAAATCTAACACATGCGACAAAGCTAATATGAATTCGCACTACACGCAGTAACAACGTGATAAAAGTGCGTTGTATGCGCCGCGCGTCCCGCGGCATTTCAGCGGCAGTCACTCACTGGCGACAAGTTCGCACAACTTGTCAGGAACATAGTGTGTAAATCTAACACATACGACAGTAAATATGAATTCGCACTACACGCAGTAACAACGTGATAAAAGCGCGTTGTATGCGGCGCGCGTCCCGCGGCATTTCAGCGGGAGTCACTCACTGGCGAGAAGTTCGCACAACTTGCCAGGAACCAGGTATCGGATAACGGTGTTTTCTCCATACAAAATAACGGTTCGAATTCCGTTATTTTTCGCACTTCGGTATATATTTTTTTATTAATGGAGTAATTAAAAAATACGATGTTAATAATTACATAACATGTTGAAAACTACATAAAAAGTGTAAATAATTTTAAAATATTTAGCTATTTCGAGGTTTTTCTAAAAAACCGGTTCCGATCCCTGCCAGGAACATAGTGTGTAAATCTAACACATGCGACAAAGTAAATATGAATAACAACGTGATAAAAGCGGCATTTTAGCGGGACTCACTCACTGCCGATAAGGTCGCGCAACTTGTAGCTGTGCTATGAGTTGTGAAGTATACGGATACGTTAGGTTTTACCTATACTCGTACATAAAGAATTATCCTATGAATCAGTGCGAGCGCGATATAATTATTTACGTAAATGGAATGCTTAGGGTATCGAGTAGAACCTAACGTAAAGGTTACTTGACAACTCATGGTATAACCACGTATGGCTATTGTAGGCTTATCACGGTCTCGTATTCACTAGTATAATTTGTAAGCTTTGCTGTCACATTCTGACAAGTACAAATATAAAACGAAGCACCATGAACCGTAAAAACGTGACCATCATAAGCCACTAACCATAAATACCATAATACAACCGAAAAGAAACGGATAGCTGAGAGAAACTGTCAAACGCAAGATTACCCTATTGGTGTCTTGTATAATTCTTGGAGAGTTTTTTTTATGTATACTAACGCCTAGTCGTGAACAAATAAGGCCTTGTCAACAACATTCTTTGTCGCACTAATAAAGGAAACTGTTACGGAGACACATATGTCAGTGACAGAAATAACGATACACTACTGAGCGTTAGCGATTGGCAACTTGGCTAGGGTACTCAAGTGGCTTACGATGGTCCCGTTTTATCTATTTATCGTGCTACGCATCACTTTCGCACTTACATACTTGTTAGAACCTGACGGCAACAACGACAAACGATTAAACACGGTAGCATCATAAGCCTACAGCTCTACATGCTCGTGAGTAGCTGGCGCCGTATGTCACGCCGGCGGTTCCTGCTGCTAATTAACGTTGGATTACCGCGCCGCCCGCGTCCCCCGCGACCCCGCGAACCAAACACTAAGCCGATAACACCACTATACTTTTCATTTGTCTTCCAATTCGACTTACCGACTATTGGGCAAGTTTAAATTAAAACTTGTATTAGTAGGTTACTTGTTTAGCTGTTATTTTCGGAATGTTCATAGCAATTTCGTAGAATTGCCCATCGCTGCAAAATATAATGTACAATCGACAACACAGCTGTGGATACAGACAAAGTGCCAGAAATATGTATACACACCTTTATGTCCAGGCAATAAAGTTCTGTTTACATATTTTTGGCACTTTGCCTGTGTTCACAGGTGTGTTGTCGATTGTACATATAGAGGTATACTATATTTTTATGCCAGCAGAGTGACTATCAGAATATCCTGTAACAGTCCTGTTTATCGGTCACTGGGCTACGATTCCTAAACCGTAATAGGTGAAGGGTATAAATTTAGTAAAATAAGATACAGAACTCTTTGGAAATGAGTTATTTTTAACATTTTAAAATAGCTAGTTGCTAAAAATGGTTGAAAGGACTCGAGGGGAATTGCTGGGCTGGGATAAGCTAGAGTATTTTATTATAACTGTTTGTTGATATTAAGAATTCACTCGTAAAGTATATGTAGTATATAATATTTTAATCCTTACTATATTTATTATTTTTATGGAACTAAATGTGATAATAATGTACCTAATAATCAAGTAGCTACGTAATTTGAAAAACATAATAACTTTAAACGTAAAGGAATTAATAAATCAATAAATATGTGACAATCTTCATCCACACCCACACAGCCAAAGTAGGTACCTAAGCTCAATCAAGGCCTGTGCTGTGGGGACTAAGCGATAATATATATCATAGATACATAAAAATACTTAAATACCTTCATAAAAAACAACCATGACTAAGTCACAAATAGGTATATATTAGTGATAAACACACAGCTTCGTAGGAATCGTAGGCAGGGTCAACTGTATCATGGTCATCGAATAAGTAATAAAATAGCATACCAATTGGCCAACTTGTATGACTTGTATCCTTAAGTATACAGGGTGTCCCAAAGTTATGGGACATAAAGGGGAAGTACCTTAAATATCGTATATGGGATATTTTGCTGAAAGAAGACTTTATCTGATTTTGAAAATTAAATATTACTGCATTAAAAAAAATCTAAAAGAATTTGCTTTTTCTAGGCATCGAACCTACTTACTACGAATACGAAAAAAAATTTTTTCGTCATTTTATGATGTCATTCGAAAGAATGGATAAAAAATAACAATTTTTCTTAAGAAACATAGTAGGTATCTAAAACTAAAAAAATAACCAAACAAGTTTGTAATAATTTCTTCGGTTACCGCGAGGATTACACATGAAATAAAACTATGAAAACGGATAAACTCTCGTATATCAACTAATTTTAACTTCATTTCAAACAAGTTTGGTTCAAAATTCGAAAAAAAATGTACTTGGTTCGATTTCCGGTTGAAGCAAGTAATAACAAAAAAATAAACTTTGAATGCACTATTACTAAATTTTAAAAATAACATTAAGTCTTCTTTCAGCAAAATACACTATCTACGGTACTATATATTTCACGTACTTCCCCTTCATGTCCCATAACTTTGGGACGGCCTGTATATAAAAGTAGTTTTTTGTACAGATGGTGTTTTTTTTAGGCTCTACTGCGAGAAGTGTGTCATTTTACGTCATGTTTGAAACTTCGGAGGGCCATCTGTACTAAAAAACGTCGTACGAGACACGTGCAAAAACGAAATTCGTAACTCATGTTTTTCGCACTTGTGTCGTAATGTACTAATATAGTAGGGTTGGTAACTTGGTAGACACAATGTAGCTAGTTCCGTATTCTCGGGCAGCTAGCCGCAAATAACAGAAAGAGCTGTCCTCGGGGCATCGCTTTAGCTTTTCAATTTCCCTTTCGGAATTATTCGTGATAATCGAATGCCGGGCTCGGCCCGTCGCGATGATTCATTCGTGGGTAATGTCATCCTGGGAAACTAGTCATTCCACTATCGTTTATAGTATGCTCTTATAATTTTAGATAATCAGTATTAAGTCAATATTTATTTTTATATTTTTAGGAATCATACATGCTACTAGCTAAATAAAGCTATTTAAGTAAAAGATGTTTGCTACGTAACAGTTTTTTTTTGCTCTTTATGTAACTCTATTAGTGGCTTTATGTAACTTTATTAGTTTGTGTTTATTAGGTACCTACATTGTAAATAATTTTATTATGTATAAAGATAAATTGTTTATAATGGGTATGATGGCTAATGTTTAAGTAGATTAATGTTTATATATTTCTTTAAATGTATTTAATCAAACTGTTCAAATGCCTTCATGGGGTATCCACTCATTTGCTTCATGTAGCTTTTGTTACATGTCATCACTCTTATTTTACATCTTAGACATAGAGTCTATCGCAAAAATCAAAGCAAGTGAGTGGGTATACTTGTTATAACATACATTAGAAAATTATCATATTCCACAAAATTGTTTTAATTCTCAGCTAAAAACTAAAGTACAAAACTTGTTGTATATGTATTAGCGTGCAAAAAATTGGTTCACTCGTAAATTTTGCGTGAATTCATTTAAACGCCAGAATGATAACAGGCTTATACAAATACGTAACAGCTTCATCAAGCTAAGTTTTTCTCCCATAACCCTACTAGATAAACTGAACGAGTTGTTTTGTTTACCAGTAACTATGACGTCTCGAAGGTGAGGGGAGCGAGCGCAGCGCCGTGCAAATGAGGCGCGAGGTATTGTCGCTCATTAATGAGGCCCGGGACAGCGGAAGAGGAAAATTAAACTGCTGGGCCCCAGGCTTGTGTTCATTACGCCTACACCACTGCAATGTTTGCGTGCAGCGCTAAAATATCACAGCTGAAAACACTCACTTGCCCACTCAAACATTCCAAATTAGAATCGAAAACAATAGCCGACGAATCCGTCTTTTTTTCCCTTGTTTTCAGCCGTAAGTTGTCCAAGCTTGTTTTCCATTTATTCCTCATTCAGAATGCTGCAAGAAATATATTAAAGCTGGAGTCCGTGGGGCATTTGCTTTAAGATTTCAATTTCCTTTCCGGAATTACTTGTTCTCTAATCGAACATGCGTCGGGGGACGGGGCCGGGGACGCGTCACCGCCGCAAATTACTCCGCGCCGTGTGCCGTGTTTAAATGTATTATTGAGATACGTTCTTATTGCACGTAAGTAAAATAATGTGTAATGGATTTTAATTATTCATTTGCTTGCTCCGCACAAACGGTAGAGGAAAGCTTTGATATTCGTTTGCTTGCAGAGTTTCGTAATTAGTCGAAATTAAAAAATGTGCACTACATTTGTGTAATAGATTGGAATTTCGTTTGTAGTTAAATATTTACCCAACTTTGTGTAGTAAGAAATAAAAAAATCATTCAAGTGAGTACGTATGATAAACGTTTATCACTAAATTAGGTAAGTATATGAAGACTATGTATAAAAGTACTAAATTTCTATCATTGATTAAACTTCTAAAAGAAAGTCGGATAATTCAGTCCCAAAGACTGAAGAATAAAAATAGAAATGATCATCGTAGTATCATCGATCAAAGAATATTTAGAATTGCAGCTAATTTAATTTATTTGACTGATTAGTAAAGAGGTTCTAATTCGCCGCGGATTCACGGTGTTTTTATGCGTGGAGTGAGTCCGTAAGTTATAGCAGAGCGGGCAGAGGCGTGCGACAGGCGGCTGCTGATTGTAAAGCGCTCACAGACGGAGCCTATTCGATTTCACGGCTCGCCGCGCCCGATATTTATTGTCATCGGTGCAGTTGTACGACACGCCGCCTACTGAACCGCTCTGAAAAATCTCTATTCACAAAATCAGAAAACAATACGATCATTCCATCCGAACTTTTATTCGAAAAAGGCTTCGGCTTTCCACGTAAACGTGTCGGGTCGACGTCAACAATCACTTCTTGAATGTGTTTGCAGGCACACGACACCTTGTCTCGTTAGTAAAAAGTGAAGGCTCTAGACGATTTATCACCTGCATACGACACGGAAGGCGCGGAGTTTCCTTTCCGACCGTCAGCGGTGAGAACTGAAATGAAAACAAACGCGTGAATTTATAGCAGGCTATAATAATGTTGGTGAAGCAACTCCCCGAAGAGACGGAGCTAGTTACCCGCAATATTATGACATCCTTCATGATTAAAGCAAGATACGCAATCCGTTGGATTGTGGAGTGTGCGGGCAGACGTCACTCACGCGATATACGCTGCCCGTTTAGACTTGATTTCCTTATAGTCTTTGCAGAAAGAGAAAGCTGCCACATGGCACGAGGGCGAGACTTACAGTAACAGTATCTGACATACCTTCCCTTACAGAACAGCCTTAATACTGACATCGGTCTGTCATAGAAATTTTCGCAATGTTCTATGGCCTACCTTACACTGACTGTCTGCCGCCGATTCTGTCTCGGTGATTCGAGTAGTTTCCACACTCAACCAACATCAACGACCCATATGTGACCGTAGGAGAAAATCAAGCCTTACAGCACTAATCATTAACACCTGCTTTCGAAAGCTATACCAAAACCCACATTCGGCCAATCATAAATCGTGTCCTGGTGGCACTTAAGTCAATAATGGTGGTGATAGTTAACTGGTACGGTGCCAAGTTGGCGGGTATCGTGTTTTAATTCAATTGTCTCGCGGCTAATGCACTCGGTTGAGCAATCTTAACCCTGTCCGGGATTATTACGGAGTCCGGGTCTCTCGGTTTCAGTAGCGGCTCTATTTGTTGAACATATCTTGTGTTGTGCGATCAGTTACACTGTGTATTACGAGTATTGTCCATTTTGATTCGATTAGAAGAGAATTATTTACTGAAAGTCGTGTTGTAAGGAAGTCTAGCAGACACTTTATTCTAGTAAAAGTGTTCTAATACCAAAGTAGATACTTAATTTGTTTTCAGTAAACTTACAAATTCGCATTACGAGTATTGTCCATTTTGATACGATTAGGAGAGAATTATTTACTGACAGTCGCGTTGTAAGGAAGTCTAGCATACACTTTATTCTAGTAAAAGTGTTCTAATATCAAAGTAGATACTGAATTTGTTTTCAGGAAACTTACAAATTCATTGAACAACTCACTGTAAGATTATTTTATTAGCGATCTACATGTTGCTTAGAATGCTTAATGCATATTTCCATCATACCAAACATGATTTACGGAATATTGTCGTATTTAAGGCTCCGTGCCTAAATGATATAAACGAGACCACAGTGGCTTAATTCACTATTGTTCCACCAGTCTATATGTCACAAGAATCGTGATGAATTTTTACGATTGCCATACGTGATTGTTTTTCCGTTTGACGCTATCGTATGGTACCCTTTGCTTAAGAGTCCGGTAGAGATTTGTAGAAGTGAACATCATTATTTTAATGAAATATAATTTATTCGACTCTTAACTTCGACTCATACTTATCGATTCTATAATATCAAGCAAACAGCCTAGCAGGCGATAATGCGTTCTTTAAAACTAATCCAAAACACTGTTTGACGACGACCAAACAAATCGCAATTTCTGTTCACCAACCAGCGCACGAAGGAACCCGTCCCAGTTACATCTAAAAACAAAGCACTATCGCCCGTGAGTTTGCCGTTGCCGGTGTGTTTAGCGTGTGCAAACCGGCAGTTGCAGTGCGTGGCATACGAGCGTCTCCCCGCCTGTTGACACGCTCCGTTCCTGATTACCAGCTGGCTTAGGTTAATCATTCCCTTTATTAGTTTGGCTACACGACAGTCCTATCGCAATAAACAAGCGCAACTGCTAATCAGTAATAGTGCAACAGCGCAGGTACGGTTAGGGTAAAAAAGTGCATATAGTACATTGTGCCCTAAGAAAAAGGCGCGGGCTTTACTTCACACGAGTTCATAATTCTTGTACCGCCCGTGCTTGTTGTGTTTCATCACACCTGTGAGGGAAAAACGAAATAAAAAAACATTCACTTACCTACTCTGAAATAGTTTCAATCATTTCAAAAAAATAGAGATGTCTAATTCGAACACATGATTGACAACGCACCTGATGAGTTATGCTCCTCTGGTACTTTAATTATATAATTTAAAAAATAATTACTAGTGTGACGTTGTATGAAAATCTATTATTTATTGGCCATGGGCAAAATGGAGCACTTGCCGAACAGGTGTGATGAAAAATATAGTAATACGGTGGTGTATACATATATTTGGCACTTGGCCTGCATTTTTATTTTTACCTTGGTTTTATTATGAATTTATGATTATTTGAACTGAGAGGCACGCTTTCGCCGACTGGTGTACATGGCAGCACCATATCCCTCGCTATAATCGGCCAATGCTACGACATAAGATTGTGCCAAGCGAGATATGTACGCCTTCAACATTCCGGTCCACAAATGGGAAGAGCTTGCCACAAGTTGAATGTTTGCCTCCCCCAAATATTGCCACAATGACCGGTCCTGTGCCACCCGCACCCAGCGGACTCCTGCGACCTTCACCAGGTCCGCAGTCCACCTTGTGGGGGGGCCTACCCCCTGCGCCTTCCGATACGTGGCCGCCACTTGAGAACCTTCCCGCCCCAACTGCCATCGGCTCTGTTTAGCGATTCGGAGAGCTATTTCGGTTACTTTGGTTCTGCTGCGGATGGTCTCTAAACGGATGGAGACTATTTGAATGTTTAATACCTTTGAACTGGTAGAAATCAGGGTGGCGACCATGATCAGTGCGATTCAATTTAGTTTAGAGCTCAAGCTCGCAAGCTTAAATCCATGACGATGCTTGGTTTAAGACATTCGCTAGTAAGCGCGCCAAGCGTCATCAGCGCGGCACCGGTTCGCCACAGGCCCACTGCATCTGTCAGAGTTGTTGTGGTCGTGTTTGTCGCTCCCGTATTGGCCTACACAGCCATGAGAAACGCTGTCTCCCCTTCTAACACTGCTTGTATGGTTTGATATTGACTTTCAAGGCCAAATGATGAATCTCAAGGTGATTCGAATAAGAGGTGCGAACACGTCTTGCTTGCCTTTAGGGTACTGTCAAACTTTTCAAAGACGGCCAGCATATCAAGAAATTACAAGCACATTCGACCTTGCCAGCGGAGACCAAGTGGCTGAGTGGGACATAAGCTGTGAAAGCTGTAAATATGGGTCGGTCGAGCTTAATGAACTAGGTTGATTTTTTTTTCTTTGCTACATGACATGCAAAATTTATAAATGATCTTATTTCTGGGAAACCACGGTTTATCGAGATGGCGAGCGATCTTCGATCGAAGTAATGCTCTTAAAATCAAGAATATTTATAATTCAGTATATTTCCATTAGAGGTACTGTCACCCTAATGACTGTTTCGAACAAAAATCGACTAATAGACGGACAAATGGTCACCATACCACGCCCATAGCACTTTCGTGCTAATTTAATATGGATATGGTGGGTTTTTAGGTTGCATTCACGTGAACTTAAATTGAGGGGTGTACATTATGCATATTGAAATCATAAGGGTAATCGTATGCATTCAGATAAGAGGTATATGATATACTTATTTTTGACAAAGATGTACGGTATTGCGAACTCTTACGCACTGCGTATGTTAACTTCACGAGACTCTAACTGCTACCCGTTTTACGTATCAACCTAAATACGATAGGTACGCTGAAACGCTCTGATATTAAAATATACAAATTTTGTAAGTTTATTTGCATCAAATAATACCGATTTGCACTGAAATCGTGTTTGGAACGAGGTAATTGTATACATTACACGTTCATGGCAGTCTCAGATTTAGTGCGCCATAAAATAGATAGCCGTCATAAAACTCTTACACCGTGATTAAAATAATCGTTTCAAAAACGACGCGACGCCCGCTCATTCGAGTTTCTCTGATCTGATTAAGTTACTTATGAATTCCAGACTAAGTTTCCTTTTGTAAACTATTTAAGTACAAAGCTCACTCATTCAGTTAAAATGTTTTTTACAATGCATACGCTCAGAACGTGCTTTTTAGAGGTAAACTTAAGTTCATTAAGTAAGTCCGATCGTGTGCTTACTGATGTTATAAAATTGCCTATTTTTCGCAAAATACGCTTTAAATTTACTTAAAATGCAATTGAAACCAGGAGGTTTCAAGGATAGTGAAATAATCACTTTCTGAATAAAAATAAAATGTTGTTACATAATTATTCTTGTTGACATGTAGGCTTTTTCTTTAACTCATGTGGGTTTAAAACAAAAACTTTATTCGTATTTAAGACCATTCGTGTATAAAATACCACTTTCAACACTTGTATCATAAACAAATATTTCTCAATGTCTTCGTAAACCAATTCCTCAGTAAGAACCGCACGAAACTTTATTTTTATTTTCTACTGACAGGTTAGTTTGTCAAACTCAATTCTCAGTTTTAATAACAGATTATTTAACATTGCACAATGTATTAACAATCGTTAAACATACCACTAAATTCAATTCTAAAACCGGGAACCTTACGCGTCCGTGCCTCTGTTGAAAATAAATTATTTTAATATTACAGCGGGCGCGAAATAATGTTGTTGGCTGTTTTCCGGCAAGATTACCAACTAATTACATTACAAAACAAGCTCTTTGTGGGTAAATTATGCATGCACTCCCGGGTCATTACCACGCTGGCTGTTGCCTCCGACCTTACCTCGACACTATAAAAAACAAAGCGGGCAATCTAAAACAGATTAGATTGTATGATATTGCTGCATTATAACGGCTCTCACGCCCAAATTAAAGGCTAAACGGAGGCTTCGTTTATTACTTCTACGCTATAGTGATATGGAGATGAAATCCTTGTGATATTTTCGTCGTCGTACTTTGATTTGTGGGTTGACTTTAATATCAATGTCTACCCACGCGTAAATCGCTTGTTTAAACGACTTGATAGGCGTTATTTTTAGACGTTAGCAATTATTTTTTCATCACACTTGCTATCTAAGCGCGCCATTACTTGCGCGCGTAGCGGGAGTAATAGAAAAGTGAAATTCCCTAGGGAGTAATAGAAATGTTAGTACGTCATTTAATCATGTTATGTCTTAAAACTTATTTTTTTGTCGGCAAGTGTGATGAAAAACATTGTATGCATCACGGTCGGTAAGCGGAATACTAACTCGAGTCATAAAAGCCCTCCGCCTAACGGCGTCGGGCTTCTAACACTCTCGTTAGTAATTCCGTACTTACCTCCCTTGATGCACAGTGTACTATTTTATTGTTGGCAAACCTGGTAGTATCAGGACGCGGGCGTGATACATTATTTCTTTGCTTATTAAGTACATTACGTATTTCAGCAGCAGTTACATAGAGTGCCCTAGGGTTCCAATTGGGTGTGTACTTATCTCTAGATAAGTTGTTTATGTTTGATAACGATCCATACAATAGGTATGGAACTCAAACCAATTCATAATTTGAATACAAAATCCACTGTACTCATCCACCGTCTAACTATTTTGGAATTAGTAAATAAAGGTTCCCTTCTTACCTAGTCACGGAACGCTGTAAAAATTCAGTTCAATATTAGCGACAAGTTAGGTCAGTAACAAGACTAACAAGATCTGTTTGCCGGCTTTCCGTGGCCCGGATCGAGTGTTAGTCTTCAATTCGAAAGAGATTCCGCTAAGCCGAGCCTGAGGGGTTGTCTCGCGTGGATATGTACCACTTTAAGGACACTGTTTGAAAAGTAGGCCTTTTTAAAGTACGCGCTTGCGTTTATTACGTTAAATATTTCTATGTCGGCATTCTGCAGTACGAGTATGTTAGGTATGTTTGTAGGTATATTCCGGAACCATTATAAACGTTTAATTTATTATTAGTGGCAAGTTAGGTCAGTAATAAGATATTTTTGCCGGCTTTTCGTGGCCGGGATCGAGTGTTAGTCTTCAATTCGGAAAAGGTTCCGCTAAGCCGAGCCTGAGGGGTGGTCTCGCGTGGATATGTGCACCTTAAAGATACTTTTTGAGACATATGCCTTTTTAAAGTACGGCGTGCGTTAATTATGTTAATTTTTTATGTCGGCATTCTAAAGTATTTCTAATACAGAAGTCACGTTAAACATTTATGTATTATTATTATGGTAGGTATACATACATGGTTTAAAATTTTCCTCTCTAGTACGAAACCACATAAAGGGGTAGTTTAGTGTTAGCGGTGAGCTAGGTCAGTAACAAGGTCTGTTTGCCGGCTTTCCAGTGTTACTGCGCAATTCGGAAAAGATCCCGCTAACCCGAGCCTGCGGGGTCGTCTCGCTTAGATATGTGCTACTTTTAGGACACTTTTCGATACGTGTCGATCTTAATACAAAAGTGACATCAAATGTTTATTACAAATGGGTCATTGTCAGATCTAGGTTATTGTTTTTTCGGTGGACATACCTAAAGTTAAGGAATTCCTGTACTAATTTTGGGATAAAACAATTTACGGTACAACTAGGTTCCCCGGTCTATAGCCCTATGCAATCAAATCGAAACATATTTATAGATTTATAAAAGCTGTTAACTTTTGACGACCGAGTGGACAACTTTTGTTTTTCCGGTTGACAATAACCCAAATATAGCAGGTATGTATCTACATAAGAATACATAAGGTTTTCATTTTTAGGGTTCCGTAAAAAGGTATCAAAAGCGTATGAATGAACAACCGTATAAATAAAAAGGTAATTTCCTTTTTATTAAACATACAACTAAAACATGTCTGACTGAACATCGAGGGATTAGCGGATCTTTCCGAATTGAGGGCAGACATCCCCAGAGCTAGGTGTGCGAGCATTCCAGATCTTATTACCTGTCCTTACCATTGGTTGGCGGTGTGATCGTATGTCGACTGCGTACCTATGGTACTTTGAATTCCTCTCGCTTAAATTAACCCTTAGGTGCATATGGTATCACACATTCTATTTCTGAAATGACTTGTGTAAACAATCGATGCCAATATCGATGATGATGTATATGACATCTAATATGTATAATCGATGCCAATTAGAACTCTGTTGCTCAGTGTGACAGTCGCAATTGATTACTTATTTCGACATGTGTCATTTCGGTCGTATCGTTTTTGATACTGTATGCACCTAAGGGTTAATATGCGGCATGAAAAATATTATAAGAGCCAGGAATGATGCTTAGCATCCTATATGCCGAGCCGACGTCTGATCAAAGTAGAAGTAAAACTGTGCTGTTGACTTTGACGGGTTTTTTATAAAGTCGAATCGTAGGTAATGGACCAAATTTGCTACGAAGTATACGAAAGGTTAAGCGGGTTGGAAAAAGACACAAGAGCAAAGGTTAAGCGGGTTGGAAAAAGACACAAGAGCAACAAATGTTGCCGTAAAAGAAAAAGATTCGAGCTATTTTTTTTCTAAAGTCAATAATTATTTGGCTATAACCGCTCTAGAAAAAAAAAATGTGTTCCCTCCTCTAACTTTTGATCCGTGGGTCCAAAAAATATGAAAAAAATCATTAATAGTGGGCTTATATAATACCTACTTTGCAATAAAACAATTTTGAACATAATCGGCCCATCAGGTTTTGAACAACTATGGAACCTACACTGAGCATGACCCGACATGCTTTTAGCCGACTTACATGACGGGCTAGTGCTGATCAGCTATCGAGAGATGAGATTTTACCGTGTTAGTGTTGCACAATCGGAATGAATACAAAGTTTATTACGCAAACGTTTAAGTTTCTTCGCGTAACACATGGTAAGGACTTTTGCCTCTCCGTTAATCTGTTACTCTGTAACAGCCAGTAACAGGATAACCGATGTCTGGGATGCATTTAACGTTATTGTGGGAATATGCTAGCGGTGTCGTATTTGTGACAAATGATGGATTAGAATTATTGTTATATTGTAGATAGGTGGCCGTGTGTAGGAAAGTAAGATTACATTTAGTCCGCCTGCGTAGCCTAGTTGGTAGTGAGTACTGTCTATGAAACTAGAGGTTCCGGGTTCAAATCCCGGCGAGGGCGTTATATGTGTATTTATTTATCACACATATTTGTTCCTTGGTCATGGCTGTCTATATCTATGTCAAACCGCGTTATAGCAAATCCGCGCGAATTAAACGGGGTCGTGTAAAGCGGTTGTTACTGTATCTTTTAAAGTACCTATATGTGTATATCTATAATATATATTATCGCCTGGTACCCACATCACATGCTTTAATTAAGCTTACCGTGTGACTAGGTCGATTTGTGTAAGATGTCTCAACATCCTCCACCTCCTTTTGTCGTATTGCTGAGGGTCGTGACCTCTATGAATAATTTTCCTGACGATCTCTTTCCACTTCTGACATAATAACATGTAAAAATCCAACTTAAAATAAAAAAAAACATTTCTTGCCACTCCAACTTTACCCACGATCGATGCCGGCGACGATCTTCTGATACAGAAGGAGGCGGACATGGCGAAACTATAAGGGTTCCTAGATAACCCTAAAAAGTGGTGGTTCCGTCATAAATCGTCTTGCTGCAGCTTACGTCGCGTTTTGCATTTTTGAGGAAATTTAACTAGCTTATATTATAAAGCCCAAGAAATGCCGGATCAAGAAAACCCCAATTAGGTACACAAAGTATAATGCCAAATGTAATTGATAGTAATTACCATACGTCAGCTCGAATAAACAATTTGCATGGAGATCGCCCATTCCGCGGGCTGCCGAGATAAAACCCACGGCCATATTCTAACTCACTTACTTAGATTTGATTTTCATTGTTGATATGATAGACGTGAGGTATCTTCAAATTCTGATTCAAAATATAAAAAAAAATAGTTTTAAAGAAGATTTTATTGATTGCGGTTGTTGTCATAACCGAACGAAATACGATTGCCTAGATTGTATTTAAATTATAGGACTTTATACAGTGTTTCTTTCAGAGTTGCAAATTTCATAATTATAAAATATTTGATGCCTGTCCTTATTTAACTGAAAGTGGGTAAATTGCTTGTATTTATTCGTTTGCTTCACTCAGAAAACAGCTAGACGAAATGACTCTCGATTCCATTCGTAATAAAACAATAATACAGTGTAAGCAGGATAAAGGCAGAAAACTGTGAACCTAAAGCATATATTGTTGTAATGTAGGAAAATGTAACGTCCATTCCTTATTTGAATAAAATCGAAAATGTCGTAACTAATTCTGCACGTTATTAATTGCCCGACTTCATTCACTTAAACCTACAGAATTTATCTTGAAATCGTCTCACATCAATAATAAACCCAAAAAACATTTTCGAATCTCGAACAACCGCAACAAAATCCGCGAGCGCTCAAATTCTTAGAGCAGCGAAGTCTTTGCCCGACGAGCGGTAATAAAAACGGCTTAAATAGGATTTTAACCGCGAGTTCTTCGCCTTAATTAAATTGGATTTGGACTGAATGAAATATACGTGAAAAATTCCGTGTCGATTATGTCAGGGAACGAGGTTTGGGATCCCGTATAGTAAGCGGATTAAGACCGGTTTCGTTGGAAAATTATTCCGCTATCAGTGGCGTTATATGTTGATACATATTATATCTAGATCTTTTATTCATAATTCACGAGTTTCACGACATTCGCGTTGTATCTTTATCTGTCACTTCGACAAATGTATATGTCAGGAAGAGACAAAATGCGTGTTTACTAATCGGAAGATGATGTGCGTTTTTGAATGTATTGGTAAGGCAAAGTAATCATGTTTCCATAGGCTTCATCGGTATGGGAAATATTTGACTCTCTTATTATACTTTTCTTTTGAGATGCACACATTTTCGTAGGTGGAAACAGATGATGATGAAAGTACGTGTAAGTAGACGTATTTATGATCTACATTAGTACATAATTGCATGATTTATCCCTGTGACAAACAATATGAAAATCGTTAGATATCATGTTGCTGGTACTATAACAAGACTCAAAATAAAATATAATATTACTTTCAGTACAGATGGTGTTTTTTTACGCGCTAGTGCGAGACGCGAGGCGTGGTTAAGTTCTGGCCAGGTCTAAACTTCGGAGGGCCATCTGTACTGACAAACATCGCACAATTCACGTGTTAAAAGATAATCCGTAACGTAACAGGTAATGTGCTATTTTGCAGTATGTTTAACACGATGTTCAAAAACAAATTACAAAAAACCGCCAAGAACATGTCGGATCATCGGGGCTATGCCCAGTATAGGGTTGCGTAGTTATTTGAAACCGGCTGGGCTGATGATGTTGAAAATAGTTTTATTTTACAGTATTTTGTAATTTTTTTTCTTCTGGAGATATTGAGTTCAGAAAGAACTTTCTTTGGAGACCCTTTCTGAACGTAGACACTTGTTCAATGATATCCCACACTATAGGATAACAGAAAAGTAAAAAATTCGCCCCCAAAACTCACGAGTAGGGGACCCGAAAACCATTTATTTATTTTTTCATTCAACCACTTTTTCGGTACAATTAATGTGTATTAAACCTGTACCAAATTGCAGATTTTAAGTACTAACGCCCACTGAGATATGCTGCGGGGACAGACGGACATGGAAAAACTGTAAGTTTACTACGGAACCCTAAAAACATAAACATTGCTAATACATACCTAAAAACATAGCTTTTATGCATGAAAAATCAATTTGATATCTAAATTGAGAGTTGTTTTTTAATCTTACACGAACGACTCGCTACGAGCGGTTCCTTAAAAGCAAAAACATGCGACAGGAAGCAACAGCAGGCGCGCTACGCGTGTTGCTACGACTCGGCTACGAGCCCGTAGCTCCTCTACGGGTGCGACGACCTGTGATACAATACATCTTAGAATTTATTTACAATTAGGTATGATATTACTCGTACATTGAAATATAAGAAAGGGCGACCAAATTTTACACGGTAACTAGAAAACATGCATTTTTCTAGAAACCCAGGCAGACGGATTATTCAATTTTGAATACCCTTACACAGTTTCATAGGTATCGTGAGAGCTTTTCCAGGATCCCTAATATGCATAAATACTACATAATGATATGTGTATATAGTAGTAAAAAAAAGTTTTTTGGCATATCAATTTTGTCATAGAGAAACGGCGAAGAAAGAGAAATTCAAATTCTCTATTGGTCCGTTTACCAACTCCTAGCAGTTTTTGGGTGATGCTGATCAAAACAAAAATCATATTTTCTGTAAGTAAATTCTTTCGTTTAATTCATGTGTATTTTATTTCTAAAAACTACTCAATTAACTAAAATGTGAATAATTACAATATGTATAACAAAAACTGTTTTGTTTATAAAACGTAGATTTATACACATTATAAAATACAAAGGCATTCATTATCTAAGATCAGAATTCACTTGTGAGTTCATACATAAGGTCTAAGCACGAAGCTATACTAAGCACTGAGCTAGTGATAATCACCTATCATTCTTAGTATAGCTCAGCCCCTATAACTTACGTACGAACTAAAGAATAATAGAGAACAGAGATATTTCAAATAACGGTCAAACAAATGTCTTAAAAATAACACTCAAAAATCACTAGCAACAATTACGGATTAAAAGCAATTTATTAGAACTCGAACGTAACCATTTTGAACGAAAGCTTAAAGTTTCAGTAAGGCAGTTACGCTCCCCCAGCGATCAACGTAAATTATTCCCCCAGAAATCTCCAAGGATGGGATGACGGATAAGGGACCACTCTTTATTGCCGGCCCTCGTTTGTAGCCTTAAAAATCGACCACGAATGTTAATTGGGGGATAATGCTATGCGGCATCGAACCAATTGATTGAATTAAGGGCAGGGATGTCAATTAATTCACTTACGGTCACTTTTGACAGTTTAGCATGTAGCTGAGGGAATTTATCGTATTTAGGAAATATGCTTGTTTTTTAACTTTTATTTTTAAATCTGTACAATTTATATACTTAAATTTAAATTCAGCCAATCAAATTAACCTAACCTATATCTAAGGTGCCTTGCGGCATTGTACCGAGGATGCTGGCGTCATTTCCGCACTGTATCGCAATACTGATGCGTTGTGCGAGGAAGTCGCCAGCTCTTCGGTTTTTAATTGTTGTTTTGTATTTTCTGTGGTAGTTTCTAATTTTTAAGGTCATATTAAGAAAGATAATGGCTATGTAAAACTTTAAATGTAATAAATAATATTTGTTTTTGCACGAAATGACAAAATTGGCGTTTTGAATTACTTCTAAATGAAGAGATAACTTAAATGATTGACTTAATTAGTCTTAATAATACGTTTCGATATCGCAAAACCACGTTAGCAATTAAAATTAATCCCAAAAAATGGAACAAATACACTTTTGATGTGAATTGTGAGGTGTTCAATTGTTTGTTGTTTATAAAGTTACAAAAACGTAGTATAACACAACTCTGTCTCACCCTGTATTGTACCTTAAATAAATATGTAAAACGGCTACACAGTTCATTCCAGTTTCAGTCCTTCCTATTCATATCTTACTTTCTGGTTATTGTCAATCGTTTACTTCCCTTTTAAACGGTTTATGGCTGTCATTATCCACAGCTGAAAGACGTTACAAGGGATAATTAAAACCCTGTTACTGAAGAAATAACATTTCAGAAAATACATTCATCTTTAGATTAATATTAAATTAATAAATATTAATGTAAGAGGTATAATAAATTACTTTAAAATATAATGTCTTCGTGAGCTTGAGCAAACGTATTATACCTTTATGTTAGGGCCTGTTCACACTAGTGATTCACTTGGGCGATTTAAAAGTGATTCCTATACAAAAATTGCACGCGGCGACATCGCCTCGATTTCGCCGCGTGTAATTTTATATACAAATCGCCCAAGGGAATCGCTAGTATTTATATTTCCCCTTAATATTTCGTCGATTAATATTTCCAACACGAGTTTTTATTCAGCTATTTAAATAAAACTATGAAAACGGATAAACTCGCGTATATTAACTAATTTTAACTTCATTCCGACGTTTCGAACACTTTACAGAGTTCATCCGCAGACCACGAACCCTGTAAAGTGTTCAAAACGTCGGCATGAAGTTAAAATTAGTTAATATACGCGAGTTTATCCGTTTTCATAGTTTTATTTCATGTGTAATCCTCGCGGTAACCGAAGAAAATATTATGTCAACTATTTAAGTCAATTAAACTTACCGCGGAGACGTCTGCTAACTTAATAAGCCGCTAATAATCGTTTGTCCCTTTCGGTCTTAACAATGTGTCTATAAGAGCAAAAGTGACAAACGATTATTAGCGGCTTGTTAAGTTAGCAGACGTTTATGAATAAGAGGGTAGGTATTTATTTACTAATAAAATACTGCTGTAAAAATTATTTCAGGAAACAAACTTGTTGTTCCCGGCATATTCGCCATGTTTCGAGCAACAAATTGACACGGATAAAGCGAGCAAAAAACGGAAATTTATTTTGAACGCCCGCCATGCCGGGATTCTTTTTAAAATTTGCAGCAGCGGTAGCGCTGATGGCGTTCCGTGTCGATGACTGGGAATAAAGCCTTTGACGCCCTTTGCTGCATGTGTGGCAAGACACTTCAATTTCAGCACACGTGTGACACGCAACCGCCTATTAAAAAAAATTGGTGAATAATAGGTCCCCACCAAGTAGGTATTTATTTAACAAACTCTTACTTCCGGCAATGCCATATCAAACCAAATATATCACATAAATTTTGGTAAAATATACAAGTAAGAATACATTTTGTCACCACCCCAACTCCTCCTGCGGGTGTCGTAAGAATCGACTAAGAGATTGCAGAGTCACTGACCATTATTTGATAAAAGATCATAGTGGATCCGCTTGCCCAGCGTGGCGATTATGGGCAGTTACCTCCTAATGCGTCCATACGCATAATTAAAAGGTCCAGCAGTGGACTATCATAGGCTGATAATGATGATGATACAAGTGGGACGGACGACGATTTTTCTCGCTACCAAACCAAGTCTACCAACCATTACGATGAACTTTCAGTAGTAGGTACGAACATCGAAATATCTTTAAAAAAAATTAACCCCACATACAAACTGAGTGATTAGTAAGAGTTCAATAGATGAAAAAGTTTATTTTCCATGTACGTTTTCGATGTTGGTCCCATACTGAAAGTTCATCATAATGGTTGGTAGACTCGGTCGGTAGCAGAAAGGATGGTCGTTCCATTTCATCCTGTATAGTCAACACTGTCAAAATACTATAGTTTGCTATGGTACTCCATAATAAGGATCCTCTTAATGGATCGAAACGTGCCACCGCAAAACCGCAAGGGTGATCACGACAGCTCTGCCAAGAGCTTACGCCTAAGAAGAAGAAGAATGGATCGAAACATGTCGAGCTATTATCGACTTAAATTACGTGAGTAATCGGTTTCCTTAAATATTGAAATCTGTCGAGTCTCACCTAAAACAATATAAATGAACTTTCTGAAGAGCTATGCGATGTCCATTGCCACGTCTACGAAATTTAATGCAGCCTGCTTCTGTAGCGAGACACCGTACCGATTCTTTTGATGTTTGCTAGCCGAAAAACTTTTTCCTGACAGAGAAAATCCACGTATTTAAGGGCAGTGTGATCGAAAACACGAAGTTACGAGTAGTTAATGAGGGCGATGTTTAACATTCAGTGCGGTTGCGGTCCCACGCGGCTTCTTGTTAGGAGAAAACATTACGTTCCTTTTAGGGCTGCCGGGTTAGCCGCCCGTGCCTTTTGTGGGTTGAAACCTCATCGGACACAAAAATAAACATTCTAAAAGAAATAAGATGACTAATAATGTGAATAGTGAGTAGTGACAGTTGAATGTGGTTTTATATTCACTCACATAATATTATAGGTATGGCACGAGAGTTGAGTCAAGGTGAATGTTACACACATATCCAAATGAAGTACTAATTGCAAAAAAATGTAGAGAATGAATGAATGACTTGCGTCAAAATATTGAAGCAAATCGCTTGAACAAACTTTTTGGTCAATCTTACAATTGCAATTGGGTTTGTTGTCTGTACGAAAAAAAAAACACTAATTTCAAATTCCCCGTGTGTTTACATGACATGTTGATGTGTGCGTGGCCTCAACTCTCGTGCCGATAGCTATACATTAAGTAGTTGGAGCTACTTTTTATTTCACAAATCAACAGAATCAATGGCTAAATAGCTTCAAAATCAGAGTAAAATTAATGCAATAACCAGGGCCCGTAACTTTCATGCCGATGACATCAATTTGACGTCACGCTCCATTTAGGGTGATCCGAAATAGTTTTATTGTTTATTATTAATCATTAGTCGTCAATCATTTTAATCATGTACAAATAACTTCAAAAGTAGTATATTTGTACGTGAAATAAATTACACCTACTTGATACGTGAAACATAAATAAAACTATTTGATTTGTTTTTATACATACATTTCTTTTAATGATATTGTTAACACATTTCAATAATTACGTAGAAAACAGAATTCCTCTTTAACGTACAGCACGTATCAAGTAGGAATTATTTATTTCACGAGTAAATATACTACTTTTGAAGATATTTGTACATGATTAAAATGATTGACGACTAATGATTAATAATGAACAATAAAACTATTTCGGATCACCCTAAATGGAGTGTGACGTCAAATTGATGTCATCGGCATGAAAGTTACGGGCCCTGGCAATAACCCATGAGAAGATGTGAAGTACATTTTATGTTTATTAATCACCTACTTTTTTCCTTTTTTGTACGTTATCTAACATCCAAAGGGCACGGGTTGAGTAGGTTTAGTTTTATTTAAGTTACTTCCACTGTAAATATTTTCATATTTTTATAAATATATACAAAAATAAATTTCAACTTTAAAATATTGATTGTTATAACATCACTGATTTGATCGGTCTTAGGCGCGCACGCAATACCTCGTATAATTTAATAGGTTATGAAAAATATCGGATAAAAGCATATTTTGGCGGACCAATATATCGCGTAGGTCTAATAAAATGGGGAGCTTTATCATGTGCCCGTAAAGAGAAGTGCAGTGCTTGGTCGATGCAGGTTCGGCATTAACTCTTGTTTACGGCTTTCGGTTTAGTAGCCGCGCGTGGGCACACGATCACGATCGCAACCAGGTACATAATGGCCAGTGATCGGAACTGTAGATGCCAAACTTTAACAACACTTTTAGAATTCTAGAAGAATACTTACAACTCTAAAAACACGAATAAGCACCAGGACGCTTAGCCAAGTTGCCAATCGCTTGCGCTTAGTAGCGTATCGTAGCTTTCCCTCTCTGTCACTCTTTCATATTAGTGCGACAAAGACAGGTAGCTGCCTTTCGTTTACGATTGACGATTAAGCGCTAGCGATTGGCAACTTGTCTAAGCACCCTGGTGTTAGGCAATACAAATTAGTGGCGGTCATTTAAGCATTTAGCGCGTTTAGGTCATCACCTAATAATTATTAAACCTGAAATAATTAATACTCAGAATTTCACTACAGCAAGTGTACTTTTTATATTTACTTTACACTTTTACTAGGTACATACATCATATAATTAGTAAGTAATTACAAGTAAAACATTAGGCAAACACTATGTACTGATTGAAATTTTGTTGGATGAACTGTGAATTGAATATTTTTTTTATATTACCTACTTAGTTATAATAATAATAGAGAGGACCATTATGTTGTCTTTGCAAATAAATCATTCAATTATAGCTTGAAAACTATATTGTCTGGCCATTAAATAGACCTACCTATAGCTGACTGTTACATTATAAATACAAATATGCATCACATAGCTCCACCTTCGTGCATTTTAAATATTAAATATAGCTATAATTAACCGAAATGTCGCAAGACCGAAGATCATAATTATTATAGTATACTATCTACTCAAATTGATTTATTTCTCACGTACCTATTTGGCGATACCACTTTCGAATTCAACCAAGAAGCGGCATTTGATATTTACAAAGCTTCATGGTTCAATCCCGTAATCACTATACAAAAATAGAAATAAATATACACAAAATCTCTTGAGACGTTAGTTAAACGCAATTTGTTCCTAGCTCAGAGTCCACGAGTATTAAAGGTTAGCGAACCTTTCTAGAAATAACTTATTCAGCTCTACGCCAACAATGTACAAAGAAACAGAAATTACTTACAAAAAATATACCAGTTACGTTTCTTTTCGGAAACCCTAAAACATTACTCGTTCATCATTTTAAACTGAAGGCTGTAATTAAATATTAATTTGCAGTCAAAAACCACCCTCTCATCGTCATCGAGGTGGAAAATAACGGAAGTATTTAAAAATAAGACGGTGTTTTTCAAGAGGTTGAAAAAACAATTAATCATGCTGTTCTTTTATGGCGCTAAAGGTACTCGATTGTTCTATAATAGTGGGGTGGATCCATTGTTATCAAAACATACTGGAAATAACAGGTCTTCAACAAAACGATGAGCCATAGTTTCCGAAAAGGTCGACAATGGGTTATACTTTTTAGCATTCGGTAGGCGCTGTGATTTATGCTCTGTGAAGGACAGTAAACAGAATCGACGGAGTGTTCTCTGGGTATTACGATAATACCTCCAAATAATGGGCGCTACGATGCGCATTAATATTTAGGTAAATCTTATTAGGACCGCCTAAATGCGGCGATAATATCATATTGTTTTGGAATCACCGTCCGCGCTTCCTCTCTTATGCTCGAAAGGGTCTCCTTTGGGACAACGAAAGCCCGTGAATATTCATAATATTATCACAAACCAACTTACGAACTGAGCATCGTCGTAAATACATAATACCGCGATTACGATATAGTCGAGTATTTATTTGGACATTGTTACTCAACTCATTGTTATTTGACAGCTTTTGGGTCAGTAAGGTAATAAAATCAGCGCAACGTTATTATAATTTAAACAATTCTATTTATAATCCAGTGTAATTTTTTTAAAATAAAAATTAACCTATCCTACTCTAACTCTTTTGTAATACGATATACCTACCTGACAAAACGAAATGTCAGAATTACATTAAATAAACAGCGATACAGATTTAGTGCAAAACCTTTCTCTTCGGCTTTTCACGGAAACATCCGAATTCATATTGCTGTCACAATAAACTTCAGTATGCACTGAAGCTAATTGAGACAGGGAAATTAATTCGGGCGTTTTCGTGAAAATCCGAAGAGAAAGGATTTTGCACTACATCTGTACATCATGTGTTTATCGGCCTTCTCGCGGCTACCTATCTCTTTTTGACTTTATGGATTAGAAAGAGAGGGGAGCCGCGAGAATGATCCCGTTGACGTCGGAGTCTGATGATGGGATCATGTCGGAAGCATGTCGGGCCATACAGTCAGTCGGGCCAGTCAGTGTAGTTATTCAAAAACGGCTGAGATGATTTTATTCGGAATAGTTTTCTATACGTAGGTACGTGCTCATCGTTAATTTTTGTTTCTTTTTTTTTGGACTTTTTTATTCTGGTGCTTTTATCTCCGAAAATATAGACTGATTAAATATTCATTCAACGATACCTTTAATTTAAAATTTTAGATTACAGTAAAAAAACGTCTTCACTTCACGAGTAGCTGAGGTACCGAAAAAAAAGTTACTACGTATTTTAACGTAGTTAATACGTATTTTATTCTACCACTTTATCGGCGTGATTAATATGTATACCTGTACAAAATTCCAAATTTCTAGTACAGACTGATCTATGCTGCGGACACGTGAACATGGCGAAGGTTCCTAGTTTACTACGGAACCCTAAAAACCGCATTCAATGTGTTACTACTAAAACGTTAATAAGTCAACGTTCTGGGTTGAGACTCTTGGTCCGTGGGGTCTCAGCGCTCATAAGTTTTTTACAGATATATCTAAGCGGCTTGTCGACGCCACTGGTGACCGCCGTGCTGGCAGCTACCTAGCTCAACGCATAAGTATCGCGATACAGCGAGGTAATGCTGCCAGCATCCTTGGCACCATGCCGCGGGGGCCCAACTTTTTAGATTTATTTTAGTTTTATTTAGTCTTAATTTGATAGGTTACTTTTGTTTAGTTATATTTTATTCTTTAGTAAAGCAAATAGCTTTAAATTTGATAGTCTACTTTAGATTTAATTATGACTTATATTATACCTTGTATACTGCCGTGCAATTCCTAAACCACAGTAACTGACAAAAGTCGATTTTGAGATAATAGCAAAAAACAGTTTTAAAGTAATATATTTTCCAAGATTTGATAGTTATTGAGATTTTTCTTTGTCCAAAATGAAGCATTAAAATCATACAATATGATAAATTAAAAAATACGTGCTTCTGCATTTTCTAAAATTAAATATGTTTTTTTCGAAATTCTGTGTTTGTACTGCGCTTTTAAAAACAGGGAAAAATATAACAATTCCTAATTAAGACACAGTAAAATGACCACTTACTGCACAAATTTTTCGTGCTTTTAGAGATAGGCGGCATTTTACAGGTTAAACTGCAGTAAAAGGGACTAGTGTACTGTAATTTAACTAGTATTTTGATTGAATTTTCGTGCTACGAACTTCATTCACAGCAGTAAAATATAGTTTTTTTTTAATAAAGTAATTAAAATACAACAAAAATTTGTAACAGCATTACATGATTTTATTATTAAAAAATTCAAACACGCTTATCAAATTTCATGCCAATGTGAGACACAGAAGGATGTAAAAAACGATTTAAAAGTTACTTGGAAAACGCAGTTTATTTAGGGATTTGTCGTCAATAATACAAAAATTAGACAAAAATTAAGGTTTGTTACCATATTTTCTTAAGAAATGAAATAACAATTAACTTAAGGAACCCGTATCGGTTGTAATCATAGCAAATGGCACATTATATTTAGCCTTACATTGATTTCAATGAGTAAGCTCACGACTGATTATGGCGTAGCACTTCTACGATTAATTTTAATAAATATAATTTCTTACGTATTCGTGTCAGTTATAAATCAAAAAGTTTTTAGAATACTGTATATTATAATACAAAACCCTATAAAATAATAAATTGTCATCAATTATGACCTATTACTACAATAGTACTCCGCTCCTGGAGTATATTTATGAATGACATGTTATAGGTTTTGTTATGTTTTTTTGGAGAAAACTAGGAAACAAATTTGGTTCGTTAAAGCACCCTGTTAATAAGATAAATAAATGAAACCTCTTTAGTCATAATTCTAGAACCGCCGGCCGGTTTGTGGAGGCCTTTAATAAGGCCATGACAGACAGTGTTAAACAAACATCTTGACAGGATATTACATAGGGGATGATTATTTAGAAAATAAATTATAATGTTCTTTTTTGTTCGGTAAATGTTTTTTTTTTTATTTCTAGTGAAAGTTAATTGTTTTGATGTTAATTAAAGTCCCTTAAATATCCGTGACTAATTTAATAACACCGTATATATATTATGTAGCAATTCATTAAATAAATGATTAAGAATTTACTTTCATATTTTATGTCCAGCTTTGAATTTAAACTAACATAAAGAAATTTGTTAAATGCATCTGGAATTACCGCATAGCAAAATTAAATGTGTAGCTAAACTAAAGAGAAGATTATTTTTTTGTCTTTTAAGAACCTAGTAATTAGGTAATAATCAGTGATCGGTTTTTTGGATTCCCCCGGCGGGTCTCCTATAGTAACTTGAAAAATAAACTTTAATTATATTGCCATATTTCTGTTTCATAAAATAAACTCTGGTGTGTTTAATACAATAGTGTTAAATATTTTTTTTTAGTCACACCCGTATTATTTTTATACGCGAAATCCCGCTAGGGGGAATCCAAAAAACCGAGCACTGGTAATAATACCTTTATGTGTTTAACTATATAAGTTTTTACTCGTTTATAAACAGACGACACCTTGGTTGTTTTAAATTGTAAATAGGTCAAGAATTATTTTACTACCTTAAACAGGATGTAAGTATAGAATAGAATGGAAATTACTCCACCGACAAGAGCCAAGCTCTTAATAAATGATGATGAAACAGGATGTTCTAACGATATCACTATAAGCTATCTTCAAGGAAGGTTCGAGATGGAACTACTCGTAACTCGAATTTGCCACTTAAAATAAACGTCTAAATGCAGTTAAAATAGTCAAATAACATAAAAATACTGCCTAAACTGCAGCCCCTTGGGGTGCTACTGTCCTTTAGCTAGTATTATTGCTATTGAAAGTAATACAACATACAGAATAATGTGTACATTAATTAACTTGTTACTACAGTTTAGATGGCAATACGATACTTATTTGAACAGTAGTGTACCACTTTAAATATCGTTATTTTATTCCTACTGCGTCTTAACTAGTAATTATGCTTATTGATCTATGAAACTGGAAACGCAGTAAAACACTTTTAGCATAAAATTTGTATACTGTGTTTTAATTAGTTTCTTTATAAACGAGATACTATGAGTTTACATGCTAAAAATCAAGAAAATATACACCTGTACTGCGTTTTAATCAGTATCCGCCCAAAAACCGTAGCCGTAGACCATTTTACTGCGCTTTATATTGCATTGTGCAGGAAAAACTAGTCACTTACTGCTTTTGGGGTTTCGAGTTTCCATGTTCCAGTTTTCCAAATTAAAAACCGATCGATTGGGATTATGCGTTTTGATTTGCTGATTATAGATCACCAATAAACCAAAAATCGGAAAATTGGCACTTACTGTGGTTTAGGAATTGCACGGCAGTATAGGTATTCAGAATTTGTACCGTTTACTAAACATCTTTCATTATGAATACATTTGTCGGAAAAAAACTAAAAAGTTACCGTTTTAAACTCATTCTATAATATATTTTAAACACAAACGGGTCTTAATCGCGTAAACTTACGTTTAATTATATCCTGACGTTACGGGCAGTCTGCCTGCGACCATGGGTGTAACGTCATGCCCGAAACGTCAGGATATAATTAAACGTAAGTTTACGCGATTGAAACCCGTTTGTCTTTAAAATATGAGTGATAATCGTGAAAGTTTAAATAATTTTATATTACTATACGGTTACATCTGTCTTGTATCTGTAAGATATTATTATAAAAATCTAAAACATACGAAAGGATTTATCGATGAGGCATAAAGGTTTGCTGAGGTGTTATTGGAAGTAGCATTTTAGATGTAATTGTTGTGCTGATTTCCCCCGGGGCCGGGTTTTCTGACGAACTAACCGGGGCCCACGTGCCCAAACAATGTACACGATACATAGCAATCATTGGCCCATATCACATGTTTGGTTGATGTTCTTTCTGTTTAGCTACTTGGTTTTATACTTCAACATTTGTATCGTTAATACAAAATAGTACATTACGACACAAGTGTGAAAAACATTAAATTGGAAACGAGTGGCGATGTTTTAAAACACGACCGACAGGGAGTGTTTTAAATCGACACGAGTTACGAATTTCGTTTTTGCACGTGTCTCGTACGACGTTTTTTAGTACAGATGGCCCTCCAAAGTTTTGGACCTGACGTAAAATGAGCCACTTGTCGCACGAGTGAAACGAGGGCGACAATCGCCCGAGTTAAAAATAATTTTCCTAACTAGTGAGAAAAAGATAAACTTGTGCGTTAATTTCTCTTTTTAAAGCACTTGTTATGAAAAAAGTCGTTCGATACACGTGTAAAAACTTATTTTTAACTCGGGTGATCGTCGCCCTCGTTTCACTTGGGCTCCAACTTTCACCCTCGTCGAAAAACAATTGTTTTTGCACTTTCATCGAAATGTACCTACTATTTAAGTACACATGGTGCCTTTTTTACGCGCTAGTACGAGAAATGGTTCATTTCTTGTCAGGTCTAAACTTCGGAGGGCCATCTGTACAGGTTGCTTGGACAAGTTGCCAATCGCTAATGCTTAATCATCAATCGTATACGAAAGGCAGCTAACTGTCTTTGCTGCACTAATATACTGGCCGTGTGGTGCCGGCAGTAAGAATACATTTGTCACCACCCCAACTCCTCCTGCGGGTGTCGTAAGAGTCGACTAAGGGATTGAAGTGTCACTGACCATTATATGATAAAAGATTTATGATGGGCAGCAGCGTCATCATAGTGGATACATTGCTGCGATCGCCAATCCACTTGCCCAACGTGGCGATTATGGGCATTTACCTCCTAATGCGTATAGCATAGTTAATAGGAGAGGCCTACGTCCTGCAGTGGACTATCATAGGCTGATGCATGCATGCATGCACCGGTCGTGCACTTGTTTCGTAATGTAATATGGTTAGCCAATGTTTTAGCAGGATGCAAAATTTAAAGTTTTAGAACAGCAATTTAACAACATTTTATTTCTATTCGTCAACCTTATAATACTTTATCTCTTCTTCCTTTCGTAATTTTTATAAAGCATTCCTCGAAATTCTTATACCCCGTCTTTATATATTCTGTGACCCCGTCACTCATTCATACCGACTTTCGTCTCCTAAATGTAATTGGTTTGGTGAAACTGTTTTGAAAGCTTTCCATATATTTAAAAGTTTTTTTTTACTTTTAGGGACCAACAAAAACACTCAATTTTAGTCAGGTCTATAACAATCAAGCACTAAATTTGAAGAAAAACTCAGTTTTGGTGTGCGTTTTATAAACTATAAGCGATATTTTATGGAATAATACCGTCGATCAAGCTTAAATTCCTAAAGATATATTACACTTAATCGTCGTTACGAACCTGACTGCAATTAAGGTTTATGATTCTACACTAATTTTGTCAGCCTCCGTAGCCTAGTTGGTAGTGACCCTGCCTACGAAGCTGGAGGTTCTGGTTTCGAATCCCGGCGCGGGCATTATTTGTGTATTTATTTATCACAAATATTTGTTCCTTGGTAATAGTTGTCTATGTATTTAAGTAAGTATCTATATGTATCTATAATAATAATATCTATTATAATAATAATTATTAAGTTTATTTGACCGACTACTCCGAAAAATCCTCATTATTAAGTATAACTTTTTTTTTTGCTTTTACGAAGGTTTAAGGTCTAGGGCAGTCTTTACATTACCAAAAATCCTTGGGATATGTTTTATTTTTTTTATTTACGTACATTAATGCTATTTTGATGCGTTTTTAGCGTAAAATTTTGAATTTGGTATTTTTTATTCTACTTATATCAAAGTGAGGACGCTATTTTTTTGTCAGTAAATGCTTTAATTGTAGTAATACTTTTACAAAAAGAAACTAGTTAAAAAAACCCAACAGTTTTTTTTTATTAATAAATTTTTTTATACCAGAATTTCTCAAAAAAAAATTTCAAAAATTCATAACTCGAAAACTACAAAAAATCGGCTAACATACATGGGGTATATTCTGATAGCTCATGACGTGAGGAATCTAAAAAAAATTTTTTGACGTCAAGGTTTGGACCACCCTGTATATCGTCGCCTGGTACCCACATCACAAGCCGTAATTGAGCTTACCGTGGGACTAGGTCGATTTATGTAAGATGTCTCTAGATATTTATTTATTATTCATTGGGTGTCCCTAAACCCTAAAAGTGAAAACTCATTGACATAAAGGTTAAGGCTGTTTCACTATAGACCCCTAAAAACCATAAATACGTGTACCGATTACAAAGTACACGTGCAATCAATGACCATTAAACTCTCGTGAAACAATTTTTGACCTGTCAAAGTGCCGTAACTGCTGTTAATTCCGGCTAGGAAAATGAAGGCATCTGGTAACAAGGCGTGCGCAAACACCTCACGTGCCTTCACTTATCAAACAATGCCTAATATTTTGAGCACGGTTACAGTTGCCGTCGCGGCCTGATATCAACATGATGGATAACGCTCATATAAAAGGAAATAAGCTGTGTTATCAACGCAACTTGCCGGTATAGTGCTAACATTTTTATTGCATGTAAATCGTTTAAGGGTGCATGGGATTTGATAATATTATTAGACGAAAGATTATTTTTAAAAACATTAACTCATATACCTACATAATTCAGACGTCAGCCTCCGTAGCCTAGTTTGTTGGTAGTGACCCTGCCTACGAAGCTGGAGGTTCCGGGTTCGAATCCCGGCGAGGACATTATTTGTGTATTTATTTATCACAAATATTTGTTCCTTGATCATGGGCTGTCTAATCTGTCTATCTATTTAAGTATCTATATTTATGTATCTATCTATTTTGTATATCATCGCCTGGTACCCACATTACAAGCCTTAATTGAGCTTACCGTGGGACTAGGTCGATTTGTGTAAGATGTCCCAATATATTTATTTATTTAGGTAATTATAATGTCGGCTCGGGACTCATTTTGTAGCAATTTGGTAGGAGCATGCACTAAGCCGATTTATTGTTGATTTAATGCAAATCTTCATTGACTTTTTATTGTTTTACGTGTGTTTTACTACCACATTATGACGGAAGTGTCACACGAGTATAATATTGGCTTTACACGTTAATAAAGAATAAAGCGGCGTTTATCGGCAGTTGCTAACAACATCAATCATACATATAATGGCGCCCCCGTCCCACGTTCTTTAATAATTTGTCAGCAGCCTCTCCGCGCGTTACATCTATCGCTAGGCAATTTTAGTGTTGCGTTAGTTTAGTATATGGAGTCCTGGGGGGCTACCACGATCTGCTAATGCGATTCAGTTTAGGACCTAATCTGATTCGCGATGTGTCAGTTCCATAGAATAACTGTCAAAAACTGACAGGTCGAACCTTAACTGAATCGCATTTAAGAGGTCATGGTAGCCCCCTGATACAATTAAATAATAAAGGTTCCAAATCTAATACATACTTTTAAACACTCAATTGCTTTTGGTAACTGTGGTTACTTACCTAGCTGTCACTCTTATTTTACATAGGAATAAAGCTTAACCAAAATTTCAACGAAAATGAGTGGAGATGATGATGAGATGATGAGAACAATACTTGCGGCCTGCTTCAGAATCCCCGGTTAAATATATCTGTCTAATAAATTTACCACTAACCTGTTCCTCAGACATACAAAAAAAGGAGAGCTAACATTTTTACATTTATTTTACAGATTTATTTACTTCGACGATGGTGGAACAGGCCCTTATGCCCTGTACCCATCGTCAGTAGAATGTAAAAAAATGTAAACAAACCTAAAAACTTGCATAATTTCAAAATCTTTTGGTTTTATTACGAACTTAAAATCTTAAACCTTGAGTTCACAAATATTTTTAGTTAATATTATTGATATTTATTAGAATTAACGTAATAGTCTAATAGTACATTGTGTACCTAGGGAGGTAAGCACGGTATTACTAACGAGAATGTTAGAAGTATTTTAATGACTCGATTTAGTAATCCGCTTACCGACCGTGATGCATGACAATGTTTTTCATCAGCATCACACTTACGAGCAAAAAAAAGTTTTAGGACAAAATATTATTAAAATAAATGACGTACTAACATTTCTGTTACTCCAAGGAATTTCCCTTTTCTATTACTCCCGCTACGCATGCAAGCAATGGCGCGCTTAGAAAGCAAGTGTGATGAAAAATATATCTGCGAACGTGTCAAAGACGTCAAATTTATGCTATGGAAAGTCAACTAAGTTTGTTTACATTTTTTTTACATTCTACTAACGATTGGTAAAGTCAAAGTCAAAGTCAAAATATTCTTTATTCAATTAGGCCCAGCATTCCCAGCAACGAGCGCTTTTGAATCGTTAAACTAAATAGCGAATGAGAGAGAAAAAAAACTACTTCCTTAAATGTATACATAAATGGCCGACAGCCTCATTAATGCGAATCGACCGTCGGCTCAAACGTACATCACGCGGCAGCACGAAACCATTACACTGTTGACAACGAATGCCCTTCACCCATCACTCCGAGCACACAAAGATTGAGCCGTGAAATTGAAAATGGTTTCTATGAGCAAAAATTTATTCAACGCACGCTCTCGACATATCGTCACTGCATGAAACTATTTTTGTTTCATTTACTTATAGATTGAGCTGTGGATGGAAATTGTTTTCTGTTGTAAATATCCTTTTTGTTGGCGAACGACAATTGTTACACTTTGTAGTCGGTAAGAACTTTTTTAACTAGCTGCGGCGCAATGATGGAGGATTTTGTGTTTTACCTCAATTTAGAATCCAAGGTGGTGGTGAAGAATTTAAGGTTTTAAGGACGTGTTATTCATCATTTTCTTAAGTTATTTACAAGGATCGGACAAACGCCCGTCATTTTGAAAACATAACCCTGTTCCGTACAGTAGATACTTCATTATTTTCTGATGTTAATATATTTTTTTATAAGAAGTTATTTTTTTAATAACACTAACAAAGTATCTATTTAGGAGATCGCAACTCCTTGTTACTTGTATACCTACACCATTATTGTGACCAATAAACGATTTAGATGTTTTGGTAAAATCTGTCTATGTATTGAATTTTTATCTATGGGTGACCGATATAGCCGTAGACCATGAGCTCTAGATACTTTGGGTTAGTGTTATTAAAAAATATCTTACAAAATAAAATATTTTAACATAATTAGATAAGGAAGTCTCTACTGTAAGGAACAGAGTTATGTTCTCAAAATGACGGGCGTTTGTCCGATCCTTGGTTATTTACATTGAAATTGAGATGGAAATTCAATTGAAAGACATAAAAAAAAAATTTCATCGCCTGGTTATTCGTCTTATTGCCCTGGCAGTAAAACTTCTTGAGCCACTCACTGTGAAAAGGTTCAAAAGGATGATAGAGAGTTAAATTATAATTTTAACCTGTATTTCTTATGAAATAAAACTATGAAAACGGATAAACAAATTTAACTTCATCCCGACGTTTCGAACACTTTACAGGGTTCGTGGTCTGCGCCGGGATGAAGTTTATACGCGAGTTTATCCGTTTTCATAGTTTTATTTCATGTGTGATCCTCGCGGTAACCAAAGAAAATATTCTGTGAAACATTGTAGATATACCGCTTCTAAAAAAATGTTTTTATGTAAATACGTTACTTTCACATGTTTAAAAAATCAAAAATATTTCACATTAATTGCGTCATTATTAATTACTGATGCCATGCCTTATCGCACAAACGCGTTTTAAGTACTTAGGTAGTTTGTGGCAATACGAGTACTTTCTTGGTGCACAATTACTAGTTTAATAAATTCGTCTAGTTGATATTTCATTTAGTTGCGCTTATTCAAGAGCGGACGGTTATTAAGGTGAATTTTATTACCACCTACTACCTAACTACTTCGTTCTTTCATTTCCGAGCATTTCATGTTGCGCACAACATTTATTACACGAAATTCCTATTGGAACTTGTAAGCTTTAAATTAAATTATTTATGCGAAACTAATTTTCATGTTGTAGACCGTAAACTATATTTTTGTGATTTAGAACTAACTAAACGATTATGAATATATTTGTTCCTTAAATAAAAGTGTGGTTCTGATTGGACTAGAAATTGTTTGTGGCCTTTTCTTGCTGATAATTCTTAAATAACTCGTTGTCATTGGGATTTAAATAAATTATAAACCAGATACGTCGGAACTATAAAAGACCGAAGAGCTGGCGACTTCCTCGCACAACGCATCAATATTGCGACACGGCGAGGAAATACCGTCAGCATCCTCGGTACAGTCAAGTGCAAAAATAAGTATCGAAAGAATCCGCTCATAAATATGTTACGACGTTCTTATTACACAGAACTAGAGTGCACTGGGACATATTTTTGAAAATTTTTGTGTACACCTTATTTTGTCTTTGACTGTACAATGCCAAAAGAGCCACTCTTAGATATAGGTTAGATTAGTTAGATTTATTTTATGTAAGTATATAAATTGTACAGTTTTGAAAATAAAAAACGATGAAAAATAACTATTATGAAATTGCGGTTTAGGTATGTTTTTATAGACTAAAATAAATAAAAAATTGCGTGAACCTATAGTTGAACAGGGTAACCCATTTTAAAAAAAATTGGAACAATTTTTGAAAGGCAACTTAGTATGGCATGCATACCAAATCGTCAGTAGAATCTAAAAAAAAAGGAAACAAACCTAAAAACTTGCATTATTCCAGATTTTAGAACACAATCTTGGTTTAAAATTACGAATTCAAAAACCTTAAACCTTTAGTTCACATACATTTTTAGTTAAAATTATTGATATTTATTAGTATTAACGTAACAATATATTATTATCTGTGAACGTGTTTCACAATATGTGTCAAAGACTGCTAATGCTATAGAAAGTCTGCCATTAATTTGTTTACTTTTTTTTTCAATCTACTGAAGAAAGGTATAGCTTCTATGATTTATTTCTTCGTAGCAAGGACATAACTATGTATACATTGTATACATAACTTAGAAGTATCTAAGTAAAAATAACCGTTTGTCCAGTAAACCTATGACATAATTTACTCACCTAGGTATACACTCGTATCAAGTCGTCTCAGACGCCAGCCCCTCAAGCTGTTTACCCTGTAAGTATTGGGAAAAGATCGAACTTAATCCCACCGGGTTCGAGCGCTGCTGAGTGTGATAGATACTGAAAATTGCATAAAATCCATCAACACAACGACTTTGTGTTCGTACAGCGATACCTTTAAGTACTTGCTTATCGCTAGTTGCACACATACCTATATTTAAACCTGTTTTAAAGTGAATATCGGGTGCAAAAATGTTGTTTAATAGGACGTACGTCATGACGTCATCGTCATAAACAATTCCTGATGCTACACATAGTTATACGAATCTAAATCTGAAGTCTAAACCGATATGATGTGACATAATATTTCCGTATTTAGGAGATTAATGAAAGTATTTATCACAAATCAAATTATTTATTAACTAAATATTTTGATTTGTACTTTTTATTTTTCCCCAGTAGTCACACTACTTAATACTATATAAATTATAAATATTAGATGTCATATACCAAAGAAAAACGACCAAGATCACCTACCTCGGACGTTAGGAGATCAAAATATTTAGTTAATAAATAATTTGATTTGTGTTTTCACAATACGTTCGAAAGTATTTATAATAAAATAAATCAAAGACAATATAAAAAAAACTACGAGTACTTTAAGGAAAGCAATTTCCAATTTACGTCCTTTTTTTTTAATGGCCGAGAACCACGAAACCGGTAACCCAATCAGTCCAATCACAACAAAGCGATAAGGTATACCTACTAAGCCTGCATGTGATGTTTGTATGAAATTCCATTCACTACACTACCTACTCTTATGTTTGGCAAGCCCTGAATGTGATACTTCCGAGACTATTTTAGGCCTGGAATAACAACATTTCATTGCATGTTTGAGTAATCAAATTTTACATTAGCAACATTACCTATTGTACAACAAAATATGTATACCAAAGAATTGACATTAGCCACGTAATGTCAACTGTTCAATAAATATTTTAAATCTTTATCTCTGAATGAAAACAGAATCATTCAGCGTCTCTCGTCGAGAATAACATATTTTTTCCGTCGGTTGTGCGGCAAAATAGAATCTCGAAGTCAGCGTTTGATCGTAGGGCGCGGACCCTTGCACATATGGCGTTGCGATATACGTAGGGTAGAGAGGGGCTAGTTGAGCACATTTGATTTTATCGCGGTGTAATTCCTAAGCAATAGGTTTTAAAATTATAAAATCTACTGCAGTTGGTAGGAAATTTAATAGAGCAAAAACGTCTCCAGACACTTTTTCTTTTTTGTTTAAGATTTCACAAAAAAATATCTTAAAGTAATAAAAGTCAGATATGCTCATCATGCCCCGATACCGAGGTAAGTTGAGCAGGCCCAAAATTACAAGGAAAAATAGCCTTTTTAACACGATCAGGCATTTTTTTATATAACGTTTTTTTACAGAATAATTAGAATATTGAAAACACCCTAAAAAGCCATTTTATGACAAAAATACCAATAATAGCCAGTTATTAAAAAAATCCATACTAAATTCCATTGATCAATTTGCCCCATTGCAAATTGCTCAACTAGCCCCTGGACTTTGATTTATCACAAAAAAATATTAAAATCAAATACGTAAGAGATGTGCTAAAATTATAGTTACAATTCGATAAACACATAAACGGACTATGTATTCATATTAACAAATATTACTGGTAGCACTTCTTATCGCAGATCTAGGCGATAAATCCAAACATTAATTTTTAACTTTTAAGATCAAAAAAATATAGATGACTTTTGCCACCATGTCGTGCTCCACATAGGAACTTGTTATAGGTTCTTGTATTTATTTTCACTAGATCTCTCTTTTTGCAATTTAATGTCCGAGCCTAACGAGTGTAGTTTCCAAGATATTTAAGTTGCTCAACTTACCCGACCGCTCAACCTGCCCCTCTCTACCCTACGCCTTGCATAATAGCAAATATACCCACTGTAAACATCGAAATTGTATGGGCGTTTGAGTCTTCATAGCCATTGGTGGACCAGTGATCGAATTAATCAGTGCGAAACTTTATAAACAATTTTTCTTTTTTAACATCAGATTTTATTGGAATTTTCCTGAAGTTTTCACCCGTTTCGAAAAACACGGAATTTTCAACCTGATTTAAAAATAGATTTTAAGTACCTAAATATTTTGAAAAATATTTGAAATCTGCATTTTTGCACTATTTTCTATGAAAAAAGCCACCTGACCCGTATTCATTGACCGAGTGTGTATAAAAAAGTAAAGCTCCAAGTACGAATTGCTCAAGTAAAGCTTGAGTGGACTTCCATGCATTCGTGTCGCGTACCAAAAAATATTAACACGCCAGTACGAAATGCAATTCCCTCGGTTGCGCTGAATCCGTACCTCGTTACGTTTAACATCCGACTTTGTTCTATGTGTTGTTATTATTCATATGATAGGCAAACTTCCTCGTGGAACAGGTTGCATTAGCAACAATTCGCTGTCCACCAAAGAGCGGCCATTATGAACTACTAAAACAACATCAGTGGCGAAGTGGGACTCAGCCACACTCAGGATTTAACTGGAATCGTTAAATGTTGCTCGCAAGTTGGGATTGCATACATGCATATACATAACATACAGTGTGTCCTTAGCCATTGTACGAAGCCGAAATATACATGCGTTAGGGTATTTCATTTAAACCCCGTAACACACAATTTTATTGCAATTTATGTTGCTGTTACGAAATTTCGATTTTATAATTTGGAATAACCTGTATGTGTAGTAGCTATATATATCATCATTGATTGTTTTAACCGTCCTTAAACCATATTGGTTAGAACTAATTGTGAAAACACAAATAACATTGTTTATTAACTTAAATATTTTGATTTGTACTTTTTATTTTTTCCCCAGTAGTCACACTACTTAATACTATATTCAATTATAAATATTGGATGTCATATACCACAGTAAAAACGACCAAGATCACCAACGTCCGAGGTGGGAATCGAACCCACGTGCTCAGCTTTCGCGGCTGATGTCTGCACCGCTCGGCCACTCGGTCTGAAAGATGTCTGAACTTTCGTTGGTGATCTTGGTATTTTTTTCTTTTGGTATAAGCCATCTTTAACTAAGCCACTTATAATTCATATTGATTAGCTGTTTTATTTATGTCACTAATGAAATTCTGCCATGTCACAAATGTGATCATTGCCAAAACTATTCGACGTTGCGCTGTCAATGCAGTGACACATCACGTCAAGTCGTATACAGTATGTTATCGATTATCAAAACCGTAATTGTTATACCGAATCCGGCTACCACGTGCAGGGACATAGTGTGGACTGTGGAGCCACAAGTTATTATAATTTTTATGTAACATGGGTTTTCTAATAAAAACAATTTTAATTTTATTTATTTATAAATGAAAAAATATTAGCGTCAGATAATTTCTGAGTACTAAGCGAACGTAGGACTTCTAGGTTTGTTCAACGACTAAGGTCACGGTCTATACCTACAGACTTCTGCATGACCAAACGCACACTACCATAGCCAACCCGGGCAACCTTGATCCCTATGACAGCTGTCAGTGCCATACATTATCTGTCAACAATGTCGCAATTTGACAAGTAATGTATTGAACTGACAGCTGTCATAGGGATCAAGGTTCCCCGGGCCGGCTATAAATTAAATTAATTTTGTCAGCCTCTGTAGTTTAATATTTGTTAGCGTCTCTGCATACAAAGGTGGAGGTTCCAGGTTCAAATCCCAGCGAGGGCATTATTTGTGTATTTATAATTCAGAAATATTTGTTCCTTGGTCGTGTATGTCTATGTATTTCAGTATATATGTATTACATAATTATATCGTTGCCTGGTACCAGCTTTACAAGCCTTAATTGAGTTTAACGTGGGACTAAGTCGATTTGTATAAGATGTCCTAAGATATTTATTTATTTAATTAATCCCTTTATTTTATGTTTATACTTCAAAACTAGTTGGATATCAAAGGTAAATTGGGTTAGTAATGATTGATACCCGACTGGTGATACTCAGTATTGACGTTAAGTGATGGATAGCCTCATAACAGTAGTTTTTGACTTGAAATTACATTTACTCACTTTGACCACTTATCAACGACAACATGAATACGGTCAGATCAATAAAACATGAATAAGTAGTTGTTAAAATTTTACCGGTATTTATTGTCAGAAATTCAAAGGTGTATGTGAAGTTCCCAACCCGCTTAGGGCCAGCGTGGGGACTATAGCCCAATCCCTCTTATATATGAGAGGAGGCCTGTGCCCAGTAGTGGGACATAATATAGGCTAAGATATTTATAAATATTATATTTATTGTAATACCATGCATTTTTCTCGTACACTGATCAGATATATAGTTGCGTCTGGAGCGCTCAAAAATATCTGAACACCCCTCAATCGTTATGGCAATAACAGCGTGTTCAGATATTTTTGAACGCTCTTGACGCTACGATATATCTGATGGCGACTGTACAATGAGCAATTGTCGGCGAGCTATTTGCCTAATAATTTGACATTACTTACCTCCAATTGTTGTCCATGCAATTTACCATTTCAGATATAAACGGATGATATTGCATTTACGTAGTGCCACAGACAACATAACCTAAAGACGTAGCTTTAGACAATTATTTCATTTAAACCGATGCTGCCAAAAATGCTGAGGTGCGGGCGGCGTAACATGAGCTAACTGTGTTGTGATTCGTCGTTTCAAGGTCAATGAGGTGTAAAACAAAAATGTCCGCCGGTCGCTAGTGATTTCCGAATGTCGATAAAAGTATCGATGGTTACAATGTCTATCGCTTACACAATTCGATATTTGTCAGTGTCTTACCGACAAAACCGTGAATCCATATTCCGTACTAATGCATACCATAAATGCGAAAGTATGTCTGTCAGTTTACCGAGTCTACACGCATAAATCGCTGAACCAATTTAGATGAAATTTTGAATGGAGATTATTTAAGACCCGGGAAAGGACATGATATTTCATACATCATCATCATTATCATCATCATCCTCGCAGATGTAGATATATTATGATACTAGCTTCTACCCGCAACTTCTGGTGTGACAAATAAAATGCATTTTATATAAAAAAAAAAATTGTAACTGTCTGTCTGCTGTGTCTTCATCTACACATTTAAACCGGTTTAGATGAAATTTGGAATGGAGATAGTTTAAGACCCGGGAAAGGACAAAGGATAGTTATTTTATCATCATCATCCACGCAGACAAAGTTGAGGTCAAATATTAATATCACAATATATCTTTTCTGAGATAATAAATAAAACAATTTTATAAAATATACTTTTATTTGTACAATAATTAACTCGTAGTTACAAAGTTACCAAAAAACTACCATTAAAATACGTTCTATTATTCGTTTTTGTTAATTTGAAATATTCCGGTTTAAAGTGTCGAGAACATATCACACTGCTAGGAGCAGGAAACCAATCATGTGACCGTTTTGTAGCATTCATCCACATTTATTTCATGTTTGGGCATTTAGAGAAGATACACAATATTATTTAACATAATAGTATTATTGAAAATTATACTTCTACACTTTACACTAAACCAGAATTTATTTGAGGATAATTGAATATAATCGTAATATTTTATTGATAGTAAACAGACTGCCGGTATATACATCACTAGTTCGGATACGGAGACTCCACCGCAGAGTCTGTTGCTGGGTATGATTGAGAATAAAGATTTTAATTTATCTTTAGTTACCTTATCGATAGTAAACGAACATACTCTATGGTCATCCCTAGTTCAGATGGCCTACCGGCTCGTTACGCTAGACAAGGAGGGAGTTATACTTCGTGCAAAGTATTAGAAAGAGACTTTGTAAAAAGACATCAACGAGTGCACTAGATTTTATGCTTAAACTATTTTTAATTTTAATTGAAATTTATAAGAAAATGCTCACTTGTGAGACGAAATACCATCTTTTTGCACACTAGATGGTTTTGTATTCTTGCTACACAATTTCACGCAACAGTAATGCATTTTTCATGATGTAAATCACGTTAAAACTTTCGTAATTATCTCATGAACGCCGGCCGCAGACTGAAGTTAGCAATGGAGGCGTGGCTCTAATATGGAGTGAATTCACCGTATGCGTGACAGAGGGGGTCGCCCGGCTATGCTACGTCTTCAGGTTATGTTGTCTGTGCGTAGTGCAGTCAGGGGCATAGTTATGTATACAGCTTCTTACTTAGAGTATAACCCCCTTATTCATAAACGTTTGTTAACTTAACAAGCTGCTAATAATTGTTTGTCCCTTTTGCCCTTATGGACACATTGTTAAGATCGAAAGGGACAAACAAATTATTAGCGGCTTGTTAAGTTAACAAAGTTCTAAAAGTTTATATTGTAATTGTATACTCGTATAATATAATCTACTTATAATTTTTAATATTTCTTAATCTGTCTGTGTATTAAGAACCGAGTCCAGATTCAATCATTTTTATTTCCTCTCATTTAATATTTATGCCCATGACTCTACATCAAGTAGACCAATAGGTGAAAATCAAAAATAAATTTTGACAAATCTCTTAAATACGCGTGTTATGACGCATGTAGCCCCTCCCCCCGCGCCGCGCCCGCCCAGCGCCCGCGCCGCCGTGATTGATCGCTGTTATAACACGGCTCAGCGCCCATTGCGACTCCAAAGCCTCTCTACAACACAATCGGTTTCAGTCCCCACGATTCCTTACATCTGAATTCATAATAAAAATACGCATTTCACGCCATATTACAATGAGACCCATGAATACTAAAAACCTCATTCTAAATCGTGTATACGAAATTGAGTCGTAAGCCAGATACACAAATTATGATGAGGAAAAACGACATGAATTTCGAAGCCTTTTGCCATGTGCGATTTAGTACGAAAGTTACATTCACGATGAGCGATAAATCATGACATCTGATTTAAAGGAATGATACTCGTCGTCAGAAAACAATTGGAAAAACGTGATCTGAGCACAGATTCGCCCGGCGGCACGCGGGGCGATCGCTATACGTCTCGGGCCGCCCAATGCATACTAAGTTATGACTTCAGTTTCAATTTTACATCCCTCTGAGGAGCATCCATAAAGCGCTTTAATATGCACTTTAGGTGCTTTGTTGGTGTTGATTTGTACTAGTAAAAGGAGTGCATTGCAAGATGCAGAGCTCGCTCTGTGTTCGTACGTGCATATATCTGACACCCGCAAGTCCTCTTGCCGCCCGGAGCCGAATCCTTATAAATAACTTATTACATGTTGCATGTTCCAGCCGTGACTCTCGCGTCGCGTGCTAGCTTCAATCAAGTCGCTGAAAACAAGAACATTGGGCTTTAAAAGCGCAAATTTTGATCTATAAACTTATACGGAACTAAATTAAAGTTTGTAAACGTTTGATGTCAATCTGCGATTGATGATTTTGAGATGACATCAACATGTGTACAATTTTCATTATATTTTAGGTATGTATGTAAGTAGCTAACTGGATTAACTATACTAATTAATTTTAACGAGATAATATTTAGGTACCTACTACCAACTAAATTTACAAATTATATTCAAGTTTTATTTTTCAATGTTGTGATGTAAATTTTCTGTGACCAAATAAATAAAAACAATCTAATTTAACAAGATATTTACTCATACAGGCGGGACTTAATTGTGTAAATTTGCGTGCGACCACGGGTATAAAAAGTCTTACGCCCGAAACGTCAGGACAATATTTAACGTATGTTTACTCGATCAAGTACCATTTGTAGTGAAAATATGAATCATTATCGTGAACTTTTAAATTAATAAGCTATTTACTAAGTGCCGTACGAATTAACATCGTTGTTCTTTTATGTACAGAAGTACATAAAAGAACAAAGTTTTACTTAATTATAAACAACTGCACAGAATTTTTATTGTATAAAAGAAATAAATTTTATCGATACAACACAATTTATAATGAACTGCTGTCCAATCTATCAGCGACAAAATACTAAGTAAAATCAATAAGCATAAATCGAACTATTCAATTAAAATGGCTTGGAACCATGGCGGCACTTGCTATTCAAACGTATGCAAATTACAGACGTACTATGCAATAAATGCCGACACACGGATCACAATTCGACAATTGCCATTTACGTGCCAATTGCATTGTCTACCTATTTAACGTATACATTTTATCTACCGTCGACTCCCGTATCTTCGCCAGAGCTACCTATCCTCGTCTAGTCCAAAAATATGAAATTTTCGCCTTATTTTAGGGTAGAGCGTGAACATGTGTTATGCTACAGTCTGTCCTAAAAATATGGCGGGAATTTATTGCTTACAGTACTGTAGAATGAGGTGACTTTAAGAAAAAATAGGGTTACTTTGATAGATGTCAATTGAATTTAATTTATTGGTCCTTATAGGTTATCAAGTGCATTATTAAATAAATACCTATTAGACTCAACTGACATATGGCGTAAAAACATATGCAGTATGAGTTAAAAACTGAGATTTCAAAGTCGCCTCTGCATCAAAGTCACCCCGTTCTACGGTAGACGATGATAGGTAACTCGGGGTGAGTAGCCAATATGCCACTCGCTAATCTTATTCGCAAACGTAACGTCTGTCGCACTAATTAGAAAGAGTGACCACTGGGCGTTACCGATTGGCATCCTGTAGGCTTATGATGGTATCGTGTTTAATCGTTTGTCGTTGTTGCCGTCAGGTTCTAACAAGTATGTAAGTGCGAAAGTGACGCGTAGCACGATAAATAGATAAAACAGGCCATCATATGCCACCTGTCTGGGCACTTAGATGTAGAGAGGGAGTTTTACGGTAAGTTTAGTGGCGTTCATAATTGCATGGACAGTTAATGAATGAATTCATTCGTAAATTGTCCGTGCAATTATGACCACCACTGTACTTCAGAGGTGTCCCTTATATTAGAAAACTTTAAGTTAGATACCATTTGGTTTTCCACACGACAAAACGAAAAATTAAAAGCTAAATTTAGTTGGTGTACCTTATAATCTCTGTAGGGTGTTTATACTCCACATGTTCGTAGGATTGACACATCTGAAATTGTAAAATACCCAGTATTGATTAGGTACTAATTACCAGAGATCGGACAAATGTGCGTCGCAAATCTTGGTCGTAATAATATGGACATGACTCCAAAGTTGATTAAATTAATAATTAAACGAATAACTTCTCGAAATTTGATTTTGAAGCTTTAAGGTGACTATTTATAAAAATTTTCATCGTTATTGGTGTCAATAGGTAATTTACTGAAACTGATTAAATGATTAATTATTCAATCAACTTTGGAGTCATGTCCATATTATTGCGAACAATGACGCACATTTGTCCGATCTCTGCTAATTACAAAATATGTATATATGATTCATATGCTATGTCTCACCTAACTCGTTAAAATACAGAATGCGAAGCAATATTTATAAATTAATTTCAAACTTTATTAAGTTCAAATCGTTTTTAAGACTATTTCAAATCAAAAACACCTACATATTTATTCAATAAAAATATCCGAAAGTAACTAAATTACCCCGAGATCGGTATTGGATCGGCTATAAGTGAAATAGGAACGGTTGGGTGTGGTGTTGCGATAGAGCGGATTGTGCAAATCGCGAGCACCGCCTCGCTCGGACGAGTCTTAAGCCGGCTGTTATGTGGGCCTTGTGGCCGGTCCACTCTGTATCCACTGCACATGGAATCTCGCAGTGTGATCGTAGATAAACAGAATCAAGTGTCTAGGGTAGTGAGGACAACACGGAAGTTATTTTGCATTTTACAAATGCTTACTTTAATTATCTAGAAATATACAGTGTGTATATGAAATATAGCCGCATATTGTAACCAGACGTAGATTTAAGTATTATAATCTAACTTTTATGACAATTATTAATTTAGCGTTAACTACCATGCCGTAATTATTTTTTGTTTTTTTTTTGAGCAGCAATGTACGACGTACACTTATCACTAGTGACAGTTGCGACATTACGATGTTTATTGTCAACAAACAACAACAAAGCTTTACATTGCGTGCTGAATTATTTTATATGAAAGAAAAATGTTTGCTTTTTTTAAATAATTTTGCGATAAATATATTAATTAGTGCCTATACTAAGACCCCCTAAAGTTTGCGGTTATATCAAATATACACGCTGTATATTTATCTTTTATATATATATATCGTGGCTTAGTACCCAGCCACATCACAAGCCTTTAATTGGGCTAACCATGGGACTAGGTCGATTTATGTAAGATGTCCCAAGATGCTGCTGCCCATCATCAATCTTCAATAAATAAATGGCCAATCACACTTCAAATCCCTTAATCGACTCTTACGACACCCATGGGAAGAGTTGAGGTGGTGACAAAATGTATTCTTACTGCCGTCACCACACGGGCACATCATAGATAGATAGATAGATAAACACTTTATTCATTCCCACAACATACATGGTGGTTATAAATTACAAACAGTGATTTGGCATGCAGCTTAAAATTAAATAAAAACTATTGTTATTACAAGAAAATAAGAATGAACAACCATGTGTCGTGGCATCTACTCATAGTGGAGTGGACACACTACTGCGATCGCCAACCCGCTTGCCCAGGGTGGCGATTATGGACATTCACCTCCTACTGCGTCCAAACGCTTAGGGGAAGCCTTGGTCCAGCAGTGGACTGTTTATAGGCTGATGATGAGATGTGTGTCCCAAGATATTATTATTTATTTATGCGCCCCTATGCAATACACACGCTGTATAATATGCAGTGTCAGAGTTAGGCCAGTAATACGAGGTACAACGAATAGTACCAAATCTCCATTTTATGTGAAACCTTCAGTGCGTGATTCCAACCGGCACTTAGCAGGTGTTTTTGCAAAACAGGCACAAAATTATCGGCGATAATTTTTTCTTGCCTTATCGCACCCGCATGCTATATCGCCGACCATTACCTTAAATTATTGCTGTTCGGTATCGCACGCTTTTCTTATAAACCGCTGCTACTGTATAAGCTGATTTAAGTCTGCATCAAATGAAAAAACATTAAAGGGTAGAAATGAAAATGCAACTGGGAAAAGACAGTCTTAGGAGGAAGAAACAACTGCATAATCAGCTTTGCGTCGATTAATATCGTCGTGCCCGCGGGCCGCGGTCTGCGCTCGATACTGCCAAGACAAAGAAATAAATTATTTCCACCATTTCTTGAACGTCTCTTTGTTTTAGATACAACACGGTTATTCTTACCAGTAACTTTCCGTTATTGGATATACCGTAGTTTTATCAATTTTATCATTGGCATTGCATTTATCTAGCAGGCAGATACCAGACGCTGTATTAAGATGCGTTTAGGAAGGGCGCGAGGTGACCACACATTTTTTCTTGTGAATTACAATGCTCTTAATAGCCCGATATAATATGCATAACAAATTACAACTAATATTACTACGAGCGGAAGTCTTTTTCTAGTAAGAGAGATGGAAAAGAGATTTCCGCTTGTAATATTACCTGTAATTTGTTATGCAATAGGCCCCTGGAGCCTATTTCTCAAATGCTTGTAACTTGTAATACAAGCTGAAGTCCCTATCTAATTAATAGTATTACAAAGAGACTTCCACTTGTATTACTAATTAATTGCTGGATAATATAAGCAGGTTGTGAATGCCGACACAACTGGTTTATTATGTAAGTGTTTGCATTCCCATACTAAATGAAATTATTCTATTTAAACTGTAGAGATATACCTTTATGTGGTAACTTGTAATTGTCTTAAATGCTCCATCTTATACTTGAAGTAATACTTTACCTGCTAACATTTTTATAATAATGCATTTCATACATTAGAATTATGTATCCTAAGTACTTATGTAAACTTTTCATTGTCCACAAAACACAAGTAAAAATACACATATGTATAACAACTTAGACATGTACAAAGGTGAACTAATCCCCATAAGGGATATCTTCCAGTTAACCTTTGAGCAAAGGAGTTGACTTTAGGAACCAAATATTATAATAATAGGGATGATGACTGTAGTTAAAATAAATTATTTCCACATATGCACGACATAATACACGAAGAAATTATTACTTAAATGTAGATTGCAGTATTTTTTATACAAAACTTATATTTAATACATTGGAAACTTACAAGAGATCTACTCTTTGGTTTTGGCAGTATACAAACGTGACGTCAATTTTGTGTATTACGGCATCGTCGGCTGACAACCAACTCACTATAAAAATTGTCACTACTCTTAGCAACCTCTTATGTCAGTATTGAACCAGAACTAAGATGCGATCTCTATTTCAAGTACCTAGGTACCTGTTTGTTACGGGTCTCCCTCGAGATCCCTAACATCGTTTGTCCTAAAATCACTTGCCCGAACTGTTTTGCACTAATGGGCATTAGCCCTATCGATCAGTTGCAATAACACTCATTTTCTATAATGTAATGATTGTCCTAAAACTCACTTGCCCAAATATTTTTTTACCATAACTGTTAAAAACCCTAATGTTATTTTCCATATTCTTCGAAATCCCTAATAACGTTTCACCTCATGTCATTTAGCCTAAATGTTGTTGTCCTAAGAGACAGAAGCCCTAGCGATCAATAGCCATACCTAACGATATTTAATCATAATGTCGGTAATGGTTACACAATTTTTTATTTTTATTTTAGAGAGATATTGGCTCCTAAATAAAATTTGGGGGTGCCTGTCGTGTCGCATAACGTCGATTGTCCTAAAATTTTTTGGCCGAGAATGTATGGCATAATGTTACATGGCATACACTACTTGTTTAGCCTACTTAATTTTGCGCATACACGTTTAAAATACCTACACCATATTTATTCTAATATTGATTACTCGAATGTCGAATGACCTAAAGCATAATAATCCTAATGTTCATTGTAATAAATATTGTTTTCCCTACTACTCGAACTGTAAATTTTCACTGCGCCTACTTTTATCATGTCCGAAATTTCATTCAAAAATATTTTAAAAATAAAAATTAAACCGCCTTCAAAAATACGCTGGAACTAAAAAGTGCAAAATAATTTTGGTTCCTACCACTTAGGATTTCCTACCCAAACCTTTAAACCTTTTACCCTATTCATTGAAATAAAATATGATTCCTAGGTACCCCACTGATCTCAGTGAAGTCGGTGCCAAGACAAATACGTCCACAGGCTACATCACACTCATATTTTAGGGTTAGTTATTATTTTAGGGTTAAGAAATACTCTTCAAAATATTATAAATTAAATCAAAATATTATTAATATTATGAAGTGTATACGTAATATTATTTAGTTGTTGTTGTTCTGTGTCGTGGCCCCGACTTCACTGAGATCAGTGGGGTACCTAGGAATCATATTTTATTTCAATGAATAGGGTAAAAGGTTTAAAGGTTTGGGTAGGAAATCCTAAGTGGTAGGAACCAAAATTATTTTGCACTTTTTAGTTCCAGCGTATTTTTGAAGGCGGTTTAATTTTTATTTTTAAAATATTTTATTTTTTGCTTTTTAGTATAGTATAAATATAAAATAGGTTCAGTAAAAGTACATTGTGCATCTAGGGAGGTAAGTACGATATTACCAACGAGAGTGTTAGAAGCCCGACCCCGTAGGCGGGGGCTTTTAATGACTTGAGTTAGTATTCCGCTTAGTGAGAATTATCCCCCAACTCCTAATCGCTAAGGAGTTGTACCTTCCATCATCAGCTCACCAACATGAGCCTATGACCACCTAAAGGCGAATACTCGAATAGCTTAAAAAAACATGAAATATGTTGTATTTAAAGAATTATTGCCCAACTCCTAATCGCTAAGGAGTTGTACCTTCCATCATCAGCTCACCAACATGAGCCTATGACCACCTAAAGGCAAATACTTGAATAGCTTCCAAAATACATGTAATATGTTATATTTAAAGAATTATCCTCTAACTCCTAATCGTTAAGGAGTTGTACCTTCCATCATCAGCTCACCAACATGAGCCTACGACCACCTAAAGGCAAATACTGGAATAGCTTCCAAAAACCATGAAACGTGTTATATTTAAAGAATTATTGCCCAACTCCTAATCGCTAAGGAGTTGTACCTTCCATCATCAGCTCACCAACATGAGCCTATGACCACCTAAAGGCAAATACTTGAATAGCTTCCAAAATACATGTAATTATGTTATATTTAAAGAATTATCCTCTAACTCCTAATCGTTAAGGAGTTGTACCTTCCATCATCAGCTCACCAACATGAGCCTATGACCACCTAAAGGCAAATACTGGAATAGCTTCCAAAAACCATGAAACGTGTTATATTTAAAGAATTATTGCCCAACTCCTAATCTCTAAGGAGTTGTACCTTCCATCATCAGCTCACCGACTTAAGACGTTCATTACTAGACGCAAATACTTGATTGGCTTTCGAAAATAAATGAAAAATGTCATGTGTGCCTACAACATTTGAAGAGTTCCCTCGATTTCTCCAGGATCCCATCATCAGATCTGGACCGGACGACAATGGGACCAACTAGAAGGTATTACCCTTTCAAACAAAAAAAGAATTTTCCAAATCGGTCCACGCGTCTTTGAGCAATCGGGGAACATACATAAAAAAAAAAAAAGATTTCGTCGAATTGTAAACCTCCTCCTTTTTGAAGTCGGTTAAAAAGGCATTTTAATAACAACATGCAAAACATTTGAACAACAGGGTGAATAGTTAAAAAATAAATTCAAGTAATAAACCAGGGTAAAACCGACGTGGATTGGTTAGGTTTCGAAACTAGGGCGGAGTGAATGGCGTAGTCTTTAAATACTTAAGTATTTTTAATCAATTGTTTACACATCCTCATACTTACAAAGCCAAAAAAGGGGGGACGGGGGGGCGAAGCCCCCTACCAGGGGGGCTCGGGGGGCGAAGCCCCCCGCATTAAAAAAGAAATAACCTGAACATCCCCTACCTTAACCTGGATAGGTTCGTTAGGTACCTTTTATCCCTTAGAGCGGAAATAGAAGCCCCGCGCAGCGGGGCTTCGTCGACCGGTTCCCAGGTCAAAATTGCTCACTTAAATTCTTTGGACAACAGGGCGAAATATTTAGTAATAGTTAAGTATAAGGAATCACAACACCCACGTGGATATGCTCCGTGCAGACGCGGCAACTTCCGCCGCGCTATTATGCCCTCTCATTGCCCGGGTTTGGGAGATTGGAGTGGTTCCATTAGAATGGAAGCAGGGGCTGCTTGTGAAAGTCCCGAAGAAGGGTGATTTGTCAAAGTGCGATAACTGGCGTGGCATCACTCTCTTGCCTTCTGTAGCCAAAGTCCTGGCAAAGGTTGTGCTGAATCGCATATCCGAGAAGATAGCCGAGACATTGAGGGACGAACAAGCTGGTTTCCGACCAGGACGATCATGTGCAGACCACACTAACACCCTACGTATACTGGTTGAACAATGTGTTGAATGGCAGACCGAATTATTCCTAGCATTTGTCGATTTCGAGAAAGCCTTCGACACAGTCAACTAGAGCGCGCTGTGGTCGAGCCTGTACCGCCGGGGTGTCCCTGACGCAATAGTGCGAATTATACGCTCGCTGTATGAACGCAGTACGTGCCGAGTAGTGCATGAGAAGGAGCTAGGACCGCCCATAAATATGACCGCTGGCGTAAAACAGGGATGCCTCCTATCACCGCTCTTATTTATCGTTCTACTTGATGATGTCATGAGAGAGGTGACATCAACTCCGAGAGGCATACGGTGGGGCCACGCAGAACTTGAAGATTTGGACTACGCAGATGACATCGTATTGATATCGCCAACTTTAACGCACCTAGAAGCGAAGCTGGAAAACTTGCGAGGAGAGGCTGAGAAGATAGGGCTGCGAATCAATCGATCGAAAACCGTAGAGATGAGGGTCAAGTCGTGCGATACGGGTTCGCTGAGGCTCCAGGAAGCGTGTCTAGATACTGTGACATCTTTTGTGTATCTTGGGAGCACTGTGACAGACCAGGGTGGAGCGGATGAAGATGTAGCAGCCAGAATCAACAAGGCTAAAGCAGCTTTTGCCCAGCTCAGACCAGTTTGGAATTCAAACGTACTTACCCGACGCATAAAGCTGGCGCTCTTCAATTCGATAGTGAAGTCAGTCCTACTGTTTGGTTGTGAGACTTGGAGGGTAACTAAAGGGTTAACAAATAAACTTCAAGTTTTCGTTAACAAGTCTCTCAGATCCATCCTTCGCATCTATTGGCCACAGACTATTCGAAACGAAGAGCTCTGGTCTAGGTGTGGACAATCTCCGATTGGACAAGAAATTGCGAAGAGGAAGTGGCAATGGATTGGTCATACTTTCTGACGGGCTGAAAACAACATTGCCAGCACGGCCTTTAGTTGGCAGCCGTCCGGTGGACGACGCAGACCTGGTCGTCCGGTGCACACATGGCGTCGTTCCGTCGAAAAGGAACTTGAAGCCGTTCAGATGACCTGGAGTGAGGCTAGGAGTGTTGCTGGGGATCGAGAAGCATGGCGTGCATTTGTGAAGGCCCTCTGTACCATAGGGGTACCTTAGGAACACGAAGATAAGGAATAAAAAAATATTTTTAAAGCTAGTTAAAGGTAGGTAATCACTATTAGTACATTAAATAGTAGGAACATCACCATTATGCACAATAATTTTTCGATACATATACATTAGACACGAAAATCATTAGGACAAACAATATTTAGGAACAACCAAGTTAGGATTAACAATTTCGGCATAGCAAAAATATGCGCAACAATGTTTATGCCATTCATTTTTCGGCGTAAAGTTGTTATGCGACAAATTTTTCGAAATAAAAACATTATGCCACCCGATATAGACCCAAAATTTGGTTTTGGATATCTTGGTAATTATAAAGTTAGACAAGTTGTCCATACAAAACACGCTTATTTTAGCGTCCTCTATACGATAGCATAAAAAAATACGTGTTATAATGACACGACCCCCATCAAAAAATTTCCCGCGCCCCCTTTGCTATACTCTGACCCGTCAGGTCAGCAGCTTACAGATATAGGATAAACTGCAATAGGCCATACAGAGTTAGGAAATACGATTATTAGGATTATCGATCATTAGGCTTACTGACAATTATGATACATGACTATTATTGCATATAACGTTAGGATGAATAATTGATATGGAAAATGATAATTAGGATATAACGCATTAGGGAAAACAAAAATCATCCATACGATATTAGGAAAATTAAAAATATGGCATATGAGCGTTAGGACAAATGATCATTCGGACATAAAACGTTAGTGAATGTAAAAATAGGTCAAAAAACGTTAGAAGGGATCTAGATATAGATCCATTTGTTACTTAGTGAGTTTTGGTTGTCAACCGACGAATATAAAAGTGGCTCGTTTTGACAGTAGGAAAAAAGATGTTGATTTGACTTGCCATTCATCATGCCTATTACCTTCAACCAATAAGTCAATATTTAGTGCGGGGATTTTATATGTACCTAGATAATGTAAGTTGGAATAAAACACCGGCACCGGGCCAGTTCGCGGGTAAGTCCGACGATATCGAAACGCCATCCTCGCAAGCCATAAACACAAATTTAAAGAAGGAATAACAGTGAAAATATTCTCGGTTATTTCTAGGTTGTTCAACGAGGCAGGTTGGTCCCGTGCCAAACGGCAGGGTAATGTAATTGTTTGCTGCGATGTCTAATGCACTGTTAACGACGGAGGTAACGCGTCCCACCTTTCACAATAAGGAAATGGGCACATTATTATTCACGATACACAATTATCCTTCAATAACAATACTTCACATAATCATCATCATATTAGCCGAAAAACGTCCACTACTGAACATAGGCCTTTCCCAAAATTGCCACACGTTCATAATAGGGAGATTTTGCCATAATCATCACGCTTGGCATGCGGATTAGCGATCGCATTGTCAAGTTCACATGAAATTACCATATTTTTTGAGATAATTTTTAATAAGTTAAGCATGTTTTAAGATTTTTAGCAATAGATATTTAACAATAGATAGATAATAAGATTTTCTAAAAAAAATTTTGTACAATATACATATATCAGGTGTAAGTATTCGACGCGTCGAATACTGTCACGACGGTTCGTGCACTTCACGTGATAATAAAATATGTAATATTGTTATGCAATGGGTAGGCAAATATGACTGTACTTTTTGTTATCACTTCATCTAGTACTCGTACTCATTGAGACGAGCCTAACAAGGTCAAGCTTCATTGGGCTACGTTGGCGTCGTTTCGTTCCAAAGGCCGAGCCACATCGGAAGCGTGAGCAGCACGTGAATGCGCGCGTGTGCGTGGCGTGCGCACATCCAGTGTAGCTTGGCCTTAAGTTCCTGTCTTGACGGTAACGCATACTAAAGGTTAATCAAAACAAATATCACGATCGTGGCAATTGTGTTATTTGGTATACTCCGTCCAACAACATTCGCCAACAGAAAAAGCCAGAAAATTAAAAAAATAGATGTTTATCGCTAATGGAAAATTCGAATTTGTCACATTTTTTCACTACCAAAGTTTAGTTTCACAACATTTAAATTCGTAACACAAAAATTATGACGTTAAATTTTGTTTTCATTTAAAGCCCTTAACTACGTACAATATTTTTGCTATTGAGACTTATCGTTGAGACTATTTCTTTCAAATTTGAGTTACAAGATTGCATAGCATATTTACATCAATACATTGCAAGTTAAAGAAACGCTTGTAATAATAAAATACTAATTGGACTTGAATGACAAATTCATATTACACTCAAACAGAACTAGGGCAACAAATATTTTTTCAATATCCAAACATTAAGCGGCTACAGCAAACACAATTGAGCGCACCTTATCCATAAGGGCTTGTGCATAAATCACGCGAGGTCCTATAGGGGGGGAGGGGGTCCAAGAAAACATCACGAAAGATCACGGTAGGGGAGGGGGGGGTACAAGGAGACCTCACGTGTATTTTTTTACGATGAACAAACTAAGAAATATTGTCAATTTCGGCTAGCGAACGTGAAAAGTTGAATGAAAAAAATACACGTGAGACTGCTAGGGGGGGGGGGGGGGGGTAGCCAAGAAACTCACCAAACATCACCATGGGGGAGGGGGGGGGGTCAAAAAGTAGCCAAAAAAACATCACATGATTTATGCATGAGCCCTAACTCATAAAAATGAACGAGCGCTCCAACAGCGGCTAGAACAAAACAAACAGAGCGACAAACAAGTGACGTATCTATACATATCTATACTATTGTTATGATAGGGTAGACTGGGTACGCTATGTCAATTTGTGTTTAATCACCAGACAGAAGTCGCGGTGGCAATAACATCTATGAACTAGGCACTTCTTTCCATTGAATTCATCGATAAGTGAATACTCTTTTCGGAATGACATTTCATATTAGCTGATAAGTTCAGGGGATAAATAGAAAATAATTAAAATATGGTAATTACTACCCAACAACGTTACATATGTAGGTATTTAACTTTAACCACTAACCATGTTTCCACATTCAATCGATTCCCATCCAAAATGAGATTAATAATCCTTGACTGGCTTACAACTAAGGGCTAGTCGATTAATCACTTCATACGATGTGGCCTATTTTAGACCCCCCCATCCCCCATGGTGATATTTTCAGGATAATTCAGGAACAGACGCTAAGGAAAACCAAAGAAAAGATGGGTAATAGATGAAATTATAAAGACTGTAAGAACACGTTGTATCTTTACCAATGGACAAACGAAATATAAAAAAGGGAAGAGGCTTTACCCACAAGGGACCACAACAACTACATTGAATAAAAAAAACTTTAAAAGCGGATTACAAAGCTAAAATAATAATAATAATAAAACCGGCGGCACCCTAGGTTAGGTTTTTTATTGTTTTTTATATTATTTTATTTCAATAATGATATTATTAAATGCCTAACTTAAGAAGCGGAATGAATAAAGAGTATAATAATAAGTTGAACAACCGTACCCAGTTCACCCTACCCCTCGCCGTCACTGGGAATTCAGGGGATATGCCTTTAAAACTGACAAAAGATTTTCTACAAACTACCACGGCAGTCATGACATAAAAGTTGGCATTGTTTGACTTACCTTCATTGATTATAGGACTTATGTACCAAAGCGGATTGACACGGTATTTTCATTAGACTCGTTGTTACCTGTAAAAACTTGGTTTTACTAAAGAATTTCTAATTAAAAATTTAAGCTCTTCACGACATAGCAATATTTCAGGCCCGTGAAGGTATTTCCAATAAAGGACTTTGCCAAGTCATAATTCTTGAAAGTTCGGGTAATGAGATGTGGATGTTACAGCATCTTAAGAGTAAGATATTGTCTGAGCTTCCATGTTCCTACCTGTTTACAAAGTTTAAGAAATTAGGGTGCATTCTGTGCGAGTAGAATAAATGAATCTTCACTAAAACTTGCCACCGGCAGAGGGTCGTGGATCTTTAAAAAAACAAATAATCCAAAGTTAGGAGTTTTAATATTAACTAAATTTAATACCGTTACGATGTAAATTTGATAGAGGCGAATCCGAACGGGGGTTTACATAGGACATACTATGTAAGTACATTCAAATAACTTTTACTTACTTAGAATTCCAAAAAAAACCATGCCGAATAAATCGGTACGCAATGTAAAGCAACATTCTTATTATACTTATATACACACTATTACACACTATAGTGATATGTACCTACTTTGTCGTTTGCCATAAACCGCTTTGTCAGTTTATTCATATGAAGATACAAGGAAATCTCGTCTTTATGGTAAGCGACAAAGTGGGACGCTTTACTTAAAACTAACACATATGTGTGTATAGAAGTATAATAAGAGATGATGTAATGATAGAGTTATCATGTATGATTAACTCTCGTAACTCAAAGGAACCGTTTACTTGTTTTCATGAAATCGATAATTATATATGTGCCTTTTTAATGTCCCTCGTATCATGAGTTTAAAATAACTTCATTCGTGTTATGAAATAGAGAATTATGTTAAATATAGCCTAGGTCGGTACCTAATTCCAGGGCGGAGGAATGGCGCAGCAAATGGCGCATAAATTTAACTTCGGGAATAAGTCGAGAGCATTAAGAAAATATAGATTACATGTACGGAACATAAAAATGGCCGGTAACCTACTGCTTCGGGATTTATGTCTTACCTACGAGTAATACACCTTACTGAAATTATGGTAGCGTGTGGACACTTTTATTTTAGCATTAAGAGAGTATCGTTGTAATTATGCTAGTGTTAACTATGTGAGAAGGCATTGGGTTATTATCAGTGATCGGTTTTTGGATTCCCCCTAGCGGGATTTTGCATATAAAACAATACGGGTGTGACTATAAAAATGAATTTAACACTATTGTATTATACATACAAGACCATACTTTACATAACAGAAATATGGCAATATAATTAAAATATATTTTTCAAGTTTCCGGGAGACCCGCCGGGAGAATCCAAAAAACCGATTACTGGTTATTATATCTACCTGTTAATAAAATAATATACGTTAATATTTGTCCGTAATCAATCTTAAATCAACCCCTCAGTACCTGATTACTAAAAATATATCGCCTTGTTATATCTTCATAAGTATTACTTACTAAATCTGAAACCGCACTGACTTTGTAATCTGTTATGGTTTTGATCCCCACGATACAGGCAATGCCTAGTGTGGGGTTCACTGAAATGTTATTTTTGTGTTCTTGTTTTTTCGGTAAATAAATATATTTTAATTTTTTTTTAATGTTGTAGTTAACTGAAATACATATTCTTGCATCATTAGTAATTCATCATCATCATCATAATTTTCAGCAGTTTATCGCCCACTGAGCCTATACTCAGGAGGCCTATGCCTCTTTTTCTGTACGCCACTGGTCCCGGTCCTGAGCTAACCGCATCCAAATGTGACCCGCACTCTTTCGAATATCGTCCACCTATCGAGCGGATTCATTCATACACAACAATTAAATGCTTCCTGTTACATTATTTACCAAAAAATGTCGCATTTCGTTCCAAGATAGAAATATGAACTGGAAATGTTTATCAATTATAATAACCCTTAAATTGGTAACCCTAAATTACTAAGAAGAATGTACGACATTGGGTACTGTCCATTACTGGTGCTGACTCTCCAAAGTTCCACAATACTTCTTAAATTTCAATATTTTTGATATCGTAACTTTTTATCAACAAAATATCCTGCCTCATTCCAAGAAACGTATATTAACTGGTACTAATTATCAATTATAAGTCAAAGTTTCACAATACTCGCTGCGAGTCCCGCTAATGGGCTTTCCAATTTTCTCCACCGCATTGCTCGGTTATTATTTCTCCATACAGAGCAAATCTGCCGCGCGCGACTATTTCTTACAGTATTATTACAGACAGCAAATACTTATTTAGATTTTCTTGTTATTAAGATACCTGCGCTCCCAAAAAAAAACCCATTCGAAATATACATCTATAAGTTTCCCATACATGATGGACAGGGATATACCGATTGAGCTTTTTGTCAGCCTCGGTAGCCTAGTTGGTAGTGACCCTGCCTACTAAGCTGGAGCTTCCATTATCCCGGCGTGGGCATTATTTGTGTATTTATTTATCACAAATATTTGTTCCTTGGTCATAGCTGTTTGTATATTATATATATCGTCGCCTAGTACCCATATCACAAGCCTCAATTGAGCTTGTCGTGGTACTAGGTTGATTTGTGTAAGATGTCCCAAGATATTTAAGTATTTATAACTCTTTGGCCAAATCAGGAAAAATATGAATCTGTGTTTTTAATCAAAAATCCGTATTATAAATAACAAAAATTTGTTAAAAATTTTTGTATATGCGTAAATTGTGGTCGTATTTCGTTATGTAACACCATGGATCAATTGTAGTGATAAAAAATACCTCACTTTGAAATAAATTCTATCGAGGAAATTGTTTTCAATCACGTTTTACGATATGTAGTCGTGAGTCAGTTTTCGAGATTCGAAACACCGATGTCAAAGACATTATGAGTGAAATGTCTTGAGCATTAAGCAGGTATCGTCCTAATTGGCTAATTGCCAGTCAGTCAGTCAGTCCAGTAAAACAAAAGTTGTCCACTCGGTGGTCAAAAGTTAACAGCTTTTGTAAAACTATGTTACGATTTGATTGCATAGAGCTATAGACCGGGGAACCTAGTTGTACCGTCATTTGTTTTATCTCAAAATTAGTACAGGAATTCCTTAACTTTAGGTATGTCCACCGAAAAGACGATAACCTAAATCTGACAATGACCCTGTAACCATATATAACATGGGCGTCTAACGCCAGCTCAAAAATGCCCCCAAAAGCAATTGTTCAATTGTGCCAAAATGGGCAGGACATATAGACTAGCGGCCCATGCTGAAAAATATGGGTCATTTGAACCACCAGGTGACCTATCTAGAACGATATAAGAGCATAAAATAATAAGATTCAGCACTATGCCATCACTTGTAAGCTGTCCAACTGACTCCTGGTGAGAATTTAAAAGTACAGGTAGAGTGAGTACATTTTGGTCATATATTTTTGTACGGCATTCTTACCACCGATAGATCCATGAAAAATAATAAGAAAACGCACAGTGCCGTACAAAAGTTGTGTGCCACAAAGTCTGATTTTTTTTTTATTTTCCGACAATCAACAGGGTAAATTTGGTCATTTGATTTTGTACGGCATCTGTGTCATATTATTTCAATACTGCTTCTAATCCATTATTCCGCAACGCCGTACAAAAATCATGTGACAAGGGGAAAAAATCGAGGGTTGCAATCCCTTCTCTTTCCGTGGTCCAGGGGGTGATTTGACACAACATGAAATAAATTTCTTTTTAAAGTATTTTATAAATAAATAAATAAATAAATTATAAATAAAATTTTTTATACGGCATTTAGATATTTTATTTTTAATAATTGTCATAGAATTTTCTTGATTCTAGGTTCCTAGTTAGAAACTATAAAAGTGATGACGTCATAGGTAAATAAATCTTTACATCTTAAATTTGTACGTAAGACTTGGATTTTAACAAATACATATTTATGTTTCAGAAAATAATAGATAAGTTAATTCGGACGTCGATGAAGACGTTGATCCCGATAACAACTGAGTAACTGATTCCAATACTGAATAAATTTATCTAATTGTATTTGTATTTGTATAATTTCTAAAAAATATATATACAGGGTGTTTTTTTTTTCGACCGTTCAAATTCTACGTAGTGAATGTGTAGGTCATACTGACCAACTTTTACTATGGGGACAAAGTCGAAATCGCGAAAAAAAAATCAGCTGTTTCATACAAATTGGCGGCATTACGCCGGCCGAAATGTATGAAACAGCTGATTTTTTTTTCGCGATTTCGACTTTGTCCCCATAGTAAAAGTTGGTCAGTATGAACTACACATTCACTACGTAGAATTTGAACGGTCGAAAAAAAAACACCCTGTATATTATTATCATAAAATAAATAGATTTTTTCTAAAAAATGATTGTTTTATTTATTGACATCATTACAATGAAACAAATCAATTAGGTATATATTATATATATGTATGTATCAATAACGTTTGAAGTATTTATATTAAACCAAAAAATATACATAACTGTTGATACTGGGATTTTTCATTTTCAATTCTTGGACATAATATACACAACGTTTCAATTCTGCTAAACGTCATAGTGATTTTATCATATTATCAATTGTTTTCTTCAAAAATATGTTAATACCGCACTGCATCAGATGGCCACAAAGTACCCTTAAAATTGTAGCGTGAGTTTCATCAGCCTAAAATATATGGTCTGCATAAAAATGTACGGCATTATTTTTTCCTAATTTATCTATGTTAATGTTATTTAAAATGAGGGATAAAATGTAAGAAACTGCTATATTTCATTAATCTATGATATTTAAACTTTTACATTAATTTGCAAAATTTCAGCTTTTGTATTTCTCTATAATTCTTTTTAGAACGGTTTATTTTGAACGGCAATATACTATATAACGATTGTATTTTACAACATCATGTTAAAAAAGAAGTTCCCGTACAGGATCAAATGATTTTACAGCTGTAAATATCAAGGATACAATGAAATGAAGATGATTATTGATATACATTCAAATGGACTATCATTTTTTGACGGCATTATTTTTATTAGTACTTTTGAGTGCTAGATTATGTTTTGGAACCGAAGCCGTACTTTTTCAAATCACCCCCTGGACTACGGAAAGAGAGGGGATTGCAACCCTCGATTTTTTCCCCTTGTCGCATGATTTTTGTACGGCGTTGCGGAATAATGGATTAGAAGCAGTATTGAAATAGTATGACACAGATGCCGTACAAAATCAAATGGCCAAATTTACCCTGGTGATTGTCGGAAAAAAAAATCATACTTTTAGGCGCATAATTTTTGTACGGCACTGTGCATTTTCTTATTATTTTTCATGGATCTATCGGTGGTAAGAATGCCGTACAAAAATATATGACCAAAATGTACTCACTCTACCTGTACTTTTAAATTCTCACCAGGAGTCAGTTGGACAGCTTACAAGTGACGGCATAGTGCTGAATCTTATTATTTTATGCTCTTATATCGTTCTATATAGGTCACCTGGTGGTTCAAATGACCCATATTTTTTTCAGCATGGGCCGCTAGTCTAATAGCGCTTTTCTTAATACCGCGCATATTTCGGCGCTACATCTTTGACAAATGTTTATAGAATATAGCCAATCAAAACTTTGGTGGACCAATCACAACTATTTTTAAATGGCGGTTTAAGTTTTTATAGGTTGATATTGACATTCATTACCGTGGTGCATTGAAGAGGGGGTGACACTTGTCAACAAAAATTCAGGACCGTTTTTGTAAGGCAATTTAATAATATATGGCATGCGGCTTAGGGTGGGTCATTTTTCAAAAAAATCGATTTTCTGAAGAGCATAATTACAAAACGGTGCCATTTGATATTTGACTATCACTCTTATTTTTATTATATTTTTAAAATAAGTTTTTCTGCCTCCGGATTTGATTAGTAATTATCCTAAAATGTATGGAGCTTCAAAAAAAAAGTTATGTTTTTCGACTTTTTTTCGTTTCTTTTGGCTCCATAACTATAGAAAAGCTATTTCCAGGTAAACACAATACTCAAACATAGCTCAAGTTGCAATAAAAAGTAAAAACATAGATATCAACTGTGGTCAGTACAAAATGTACTGAAGTTTCTATGAAATCTTTCAGTTAGATCCGGAGGCAGAAAATGAATTCCGATGGCCAAATAATTTTGCACACTCTTTGTCGACCTAATTACGGAACTATTGACAACTGTTACCAGTAAAAAACAAATACTTATTTTTTCTTCATACATCAGTGACCAATTGCGGCTTCCATGTTTTATTTGTTCGTAGCAATGATTCAAAAACTTTATTAACGTAATATTTCCCGTAGGTATATCTAAGTCCATCCGCAGCAGAACCAAAGTAACCGAAATAGCTCTCCGAATCGCTAAACTGAAATGGCAGTGGGCGGGGCACATTGCGCGTAGTACCGATGGCCGTTGGGGCGGGAAGGTTCTCGAGTGGCGGCCACGTACCGGAAGGCGTAGCGTGGTCCCCCCACAAGGTGGACTGATGACCTGGTGAAGGTCGCAGGAGTCCGCTGGATGCGGGTGGCGCAGGACCGGTCATTGTGGCAATCTTTGGGGTAGGCCTATGTTCAGCAGTGGACGTCTTACGGCTGATATGATGATGATGATGATGATACTCTAAGTACAGTCTCCATAAGATATATTAAAGCGGCCAAGGGGCTTAAAACCATCTGCGCAAGCCTCTACTGTCATAGCCTTAAAGTGCAAGATTCAAAAGTAGGTAGGTACTCAAAATAATATCAATTTACGAAACCGTTAATATTTACTCAGGTACTAATAAAGCCTCTTACAATGACAGAGAACGGGCAATGCAGTCTACACGACGGAAAACACAGTTCGATGGCAGTCTAGAATTCTAGATACCATCAAGGTAAGAGGATCAAGCGGCTTGGCGCGGTACCCGTAGGCTACTTAAAATACTGTACTTGGCTATAAAATTCCCTTAGTGGTTTTTGATCTTGTATTGCCATTTTAGTTTTGGGTAGTTCTATACGATTATTCCGTCGCATAAATCAAGTCATTATCATTCTCAAATTATTGACGAACTGCGTATAAATAGTGGAGTCATTTTCGGTTATCTTGTAGTAGACGCATGTTTATCTGCTATTCTGGCATAATAGTCTCGTTTGCTTTTATAAAACGGAAAATAAATTGGTGATAGTAATGAACAATAAAAACGCGTAAAAATCGCATAGAAACACCGTTTTATTTCATTTTTACTACAATATTAGCAGTATTTATGTACTTGCATCTAACATAGATCAATTAAGCAGATATTTAATTATTATGGCGTGGCGCTACAGTTAGCTTTTCCAAAGCTTATTATATTATTGTCGTTCGTTGACTCTATTATTGAAGGTTACACGTATAATGCCATTACTATGGTGTCATTATAGGTTCTTCCGTCCATTTAAAAGTTATCTCACAGCATGCCTAGCCAACCAGCTATTCTGCAATCGTACACGATAAGCTATAGGTAAGTAACAAATGTATTAAAATTACAGATTCGGACGAAAAATTATGTGGTCAGGATGTACAGGGTGAACGATATGAAGTGTTACCAAGTAGATTTTTTTATGTCTGGTGTCAAAGTAATAGCGGCTTGTTATCGGAAATATGTTTTGGACACCGCAATACTTCAAAGTATTTAGCACGAAAAACATTTGGGTTGTAGACCGCAAACATAAGAATTAAACTGAGCTTCGGCTTATAAAGCTCGTAAGAACCAAAAAATTCTGAAAACCGAATTTCACGTGTCATTTCTCCGGTGCAGTGAGTTTCGGACTTTTTAACTGGTCTATTTTGAAGAAAAAGGGGAGAGCAATTAAACATGCTAGTATAAATGCAATGAAGAAAGCGATCGTATTTCACTGGCACATACCACTACCCAGTGGTCACAAACGTGCTGCGAGCAAATATTTTTTTACCATTTGAAGATCATAGTGAAAAGGCAAAAGGTAGTATATGGACTAAAAGTAAATTTAATCACAAAATGTAATATTTTTCCTCTTTTTTCTCTCACTTATTGTTGCAACTAAAAAATCGCAGTCCTTTCAAATAGGTAACACTTAATATCGTTCACCCTGTATGAAAACGGTCACGTGACTTTTAATTCGAATCTGTCATTCTCATATATTTATTACTTTTCGCTTATCGTATACGAATGCAGAATGGCATCTTGGCTTGACCTGCAGATAAACTATACGTAGCGTTTTTAAGTCCCAAAGGTAATGTGACAGTTTTCATACTCAAATTACTGAAATAAACATTGCGGAATCTCCAAAAAAATACGATATACGCTGCGTTGTATAAAAACAGATAAATAGTAAGTAGCTTAGGTGTAAAGTATGAATGACTCTAATGTGTACTGTGAATAAGTACGCTGACGAATTCAAAGATTACGCATCACACATTAGCACAATATCAGTGGACCTGTTGTCAATAAACTTTGATTTTTACTGAGAGCGAGTATCTTCAAGCGTATTTACATAATACTAACGTAACAGCGATCCCGAGAAATACGCAATCCTGTCCCGAAAGTCGGCATTCGGAAAGTGGTCACGTAAAATTTTACGTTTGAGCTCGTCGTCGGTGCATTGACAGCGCTTCGAAGCTAATCCAATCAGAAGCAATGGTGCCGGACATGGGTGTCAATTTTGCGATGTGCTGTGCGCTTAATACAGCAACATGATAGCTGAGACATACCGGATTTTACTGTCTGTATTTGAGAACTATGTAGATTTGAACGATTTAGAATAAGTAGTAAATAGGGAGAAATTTAGAACGAGTCGGCTCTCGGTTGCTTAGTGCGTTAATCGTAGCGTTGGTATAAAACATGATTGCTGTAATTTCGGAAAAATCGAGCTTTAAGAAAATTACATTTATTACTGAAGCATCTTGTAATATTTTAGTGTAGGTGCAGATAGACTTTGTCTAACGTAAAAATGCCAGATCTATAAGAGTGGGCAGCTTTGAAAATATAGTAATTATTTTTATCCTGGGTGCTTAGACAAGTTGCCAATCGCTAACGCTTAATCGTCAGTCGTAAACGAAAGGCCGCTAACTGTATTTGTCGCACTAATATGAAAGAGTGACAGAGAACTACGATACGCTATTACCAAGCGCTAGCGATTGGCAACTTGGCTAAGCATCCCGGTGTTTTAATAATATTTTTAAAGAGTGTACCTAGGAATGGGATAGATTGGAGAGGACTACTATGATAGCGTTTCGAACCTAATACAATCAGACAAAATAGTACGCTCAATACAGCAACTATCATGCCGAAACATTCCAATTTACTGTCTATATTGAACAATCTAGATTTAAGGCCTATCAAGAGTCAGTTTCACGCTTAATGGTATCTGAGACACACCTAATGCCCACTTTCAACTACGAACGGAGCGGACTCTATTGAAAACTTACCGCTTATTTATGCACGATACAGACTGAAGCTCCGCAATTATTTACACAGACGCCGTACACGTAGTGTCTGTAAATAAAACAGGCCGGGAAGCTTTTAATAGTTATTATTTACGGGCCCTAATAACTGGCGGGACTGCAAGCGCTGCATGAGCCGGCCGGACTCGCGTGGAATATTTTAAGGGCTGGCAGCCAATTTCTTTGCCTAACAGCCTAAATGCATGCTAATACTAAGTCCATCGTTCAGGTAAATGATTCTATTCTTCGTGTATAAATAACGCCTAATCTGATTTCGTTTTGGCGAAGTTTAGGGTATTTGTACAAGTAAGAATACCTATTTGTATAACGTCGGCTGACAACCAAAACTCACTATAAAAACTGTCACTACCCTTAGCAACCTCTTATGTCAGTATTGAATCAGAACTTAGATGGGTAAGGCCGCGGATTTTGACGAATGTGACACAGACATAACATAAAAAAAAATACGTTACGTTACCATAAAACGCAACGAAAGTTACTATAAAGCTCAGCTCATACTGGTATGAGGTGTCATACTGGTGTTTTAATCAAATATAATAATCAACCCTTATTATGTAATTTCTCATACTTAGTAATTACTTAAATTAACAGTATTTACAAATGTTTTAATGCCATAATCTTTGGAACTAAATAAACTAAAATAAATCACCATTCACCATAAATTCTTAAATGGAAAATGAACTGTTATCAATTAACACTAATAAACGCGTTAATAATTAAACTGTATTTCATTAGCCCTAGGGGGGTAAAATTACCCACTGGAAAAAGCTGATAACTTCTAAAAACGCAAATCAAAATACCTAAATAACAAAATAATTTGATTTGTTTCGCAAACACTTGTTACAGTATGCTGTTATTCAAAATCTAATAAAAAACATTTAAATTAGTAAATTTCTGTGTCCGCTTCCCTTTACCACATATTTTCGTTACGTAACATAAAAAATACGTTACGTTTTGTAAAAATGTAACGTATTCGTAACATAAGTGTAACGTATAATTGAAAAAAGGTTGAATATCTTGGTAAATAATTGCAATCTGAACATAATAGTACATGCTACTGACGTTTAAAACTAAACCCTTTCGTATGAAAAAACAGCCGTTTAATAATAATCACTACTTACCGTGAAAATCACACTACCACTTTAGACGTTTTTTGCTAATATTTTCACCGCGTGCACTGTGACAATCATTTATTAACGAATTAATGGGAGTGAGTGTGCTTATGGGTGTCGCCCTACTAGAATAAGAGTTGCTAGTGTCGATAAACAAATTTCTACCAACATTGGCTTAAATATGACCTTAATAAGCGTTACGAAAGTATCGTAACGTAAGTTTGGAAATGGTGACCCAAAAAGTAAAGGGAAAGAAAACAGTAAAATTGTTCACATATCATAAGTCCTTAATGAACGAAGCAATCGTTTATCATTATAATTTGGTTTAAAAACAAACATTTAATGCTGACAAGTCTAATAATATAGAAAAAAAAAGTTTTAAGTACTCGTAGTCGAGAAAATTACTCGACTTTCGTTACGTTTTTGGCAGAAATATTTATTTATTAATTTTAAATAAAGAGCTAAATTAGCTATTTCATTTGATTACATGTAACTGAGCATAGGGGAATATTTTAAAATTGATCAGAGTTCTCTAGATGTTATCAGTTTTTTTTTATGAGCAAGACAAATTTTAAGCTCCGAATTCGTCAAAATCCGCGGCCTTACCCAGATACGATTTCTATTTCAAGAAGGTATTTGTTACTTAGTGAGTTTTGGTTGTCAACCGACGATAATATCTACTTGATTTTTATGTCGATGCATTAGCTTTTTTGGCACTTATACACGAACTGGCGCATAAATACAGGTATTCCTAGTATTTACTATTGTTATGACAAGTTAATTTGTATATCAGTCAAGTCAAATACAATAACAGATAATATATAAATCAGATTAAGTAGGTAACAATAATGGTAATCGCGTTTCAACCATTTTATACTCAAATAATTAATAAAACTTGTTTATTCGCCAGAAGCACTACGTCTTAGCATTTAAATTTGAACATTACTTCGCAAACTTTAAAAATTGAATTCTAAATTCACCTGAAAACATTATTAAAGCGCTGTATTAAACGGCCATAACTACAATAAAAACACTTGAATGTACCTAAAGCATGGCGCCGGTAGCGGTAAACGATTTGTCGGCGTATTAATAAAACGATTAAATGAATCTCTCTCGGCGGTAATCCGAGCGCAGCAGATGGCCACAATTCCCCAACTTTGATGACGAACGCCCGTCGCCATCGCGGGAATCGCGGAATCAACCAGCGATTTATACTTTGCTTTTGAAAGAAGCGTTTTAAGAAAGCTTTAATTTAAATAGTTTGAATCTAAACCAACCAAGTTTTTTGAACTGACACTTAAATGCTACTTGCACAATCACGAGTGAAGCAACTGACACGGGGTTAACCGATTAAGTTCATACCTTTTTGATATTTCTAACCGCTTACTATCAGACGTCATATTATAAAAACTATATGAAAGATTCATATAAAACAATAGTGACCCTGATTGCAAAATTCCAAGTTCCAGGTTCAATGGTGATATTTTTTTATATTTATCCAATAAATATTTGTTCCATAGTTGTTGAATGTGTTGTATGTATTTTAATTATCTACTTCATTACATGTATATCTATCTACTCGTATATGTATATTATAACTATTAGTCACATCGTCACCTAGTGCCCACAACACAAGTCTTAAGCTTACCGAGGGACTGTATCGACTTGTGCACACAAGTGAGCATTTCTTTTTATTTTTACCATTTTCATAATTTTCAATTTCTGGGTAAATTTTGGGTTATTTCTACTCATAATCACGAGCTCTTTCGATCCCAAAAGGGAAAAAAATGTCCCAAACTTTCCATACATTATCCGGATTTCTTCCTTTGTTACCGTCATACAAAGTGTATGGAAAATGGTAACAAAACAGGAACAAATCAGTGGGACATCTTTTTCCCCATTGAGATCAAAAGAGCTTGTGATTCTGAATAGAAATAACCCAAAATTTACCCAGAAATTGAAAATTATGAAATTGGTAAAAATAAAACGAAATGCTCAAGTACGAATGCCCAATGATACCTACATTTATATAAGGTCCTAATTTATTAGTTGCAGATATTTTAACACATGATACTTACATTAAAATAATTAACTTGAAATATAAATAAAGATATATTTTTATGTAACTTTTTGGATTCCTAACAACAAAATTAATTATAATTTCGTCTAAAAAAAATCATCATGTGCATTATCACATGTCACAATAACACTGTCTGTCATGTCATCAAACGACACAATCCAACGAAAAATAACATGACATTGACAATCAAGTATTTAATTTATCGACGTGAAGTGGCCAGTTCCAGTTAAGTGGTACGTAAAAGAGGTACTAGAATCTGTTCAATGAGTTTTCATTTAATAATCACGTAAACAGGGTGTTTTTACGTGGCAAATTTGTTTTTCCGTTTTCTCCAAAAAACATCGTAAAAGCTATAATGTTTCACGGTTTAATATACTCCAGAGACCGAGTACTATCAGCTGTAAAAATATCTGCATCTAATAAATTACGACCTTATACATGCCTATATATTAAAGATCCACATAAAAATATATGACAGTCGCTTAAAATAAAGTCCCATTAGCCATTTACCGGCAACTAATGATAATGATAGGCATCTGGCCTACTACAGCGAAAATCAAAATTCGTAAAATTCGAGGATCTTTCTCTGTCACTCAAACGAAGGCGTCATTAGAGGGAGCGAGACAAATCCTCGAAATTTACGAATTTAGTTATTCGCGGTAGGGCCGCTGTAGACGCAGTGACTCCGCCGGGTGTCCGTCGTTTGATGACTCGTCAAAATTGCTTCCGCGCTGTTAAGTGCAGGAAATTGTGACATCTCCATCGACACACCCGTCAAATATTGACTGATTTTACAGGATTCGCGGAAGGTCCTGATGGGAAACTAATTGTAGAATGCACTGTTGGTCTTTCTTTATATATTCCTTAAACGACGACAGCCAGACAATTAATGTTATATTTAAATATTTATCAAACGGGTTACTCAAGTAATTTAAGTCTTACGTAATTTAAGACTTAAATTACGTGAGTAACCAGTTTGATAAATATTTAAATATGTTTGAGTCTCACGTTAGTTATAATGTTATGTTATTGAAGGGCAGTTCTCAAAAAGTTTGTGCATATTTATTACCGCTAATTATGCATTTAGCGGTTTTTTTTTATGATATAAAATACAATTATCGATTTATCCACAATCCTTAATTGCAATTAAGAATTGTAGACATTTTTAATTACGTGAAATAGTAGACAAAGTATTGATAATCATACAAAATTGTACGTATGATAACAATATAGGAAAATTAAACAGCCATTTAACGACACGTCTTAACCATGTATAAACTTTTTGGCAACGGAATATTTACTATTTAAATTTATAAGGTAAAATTGTAATAACTCTTAATTCAATGGGTTTTATAAAATGATCTTACCTACCGAGTTGCTTTTGATAAATCAAACAATTTTCTATGTCCCGAAAGTAGGTTCTTACAAATAGATTATATTAATTATAAATATTAGATGTCATATACCAAAGAAAAACGACCAAGATCACCTAATGTCCGAGGTGGGGATCGAACCCACGTACTCAGGTTTCGCGGCTGATGCCTGTACCCCACGGCCACTCGGTCTTAGCAACCACCGGTCAAATTTCTCGGGTATATGCAATCCCTTACAAGGCTAGGCGCCTTTGACCATTCTCTAAGGGCAAGCAATACATTATTAAGTAGTGTGACTACTGGGGAAAAATAAATAGTACAAATCAAAATATTTAGTTAATAAATAATTTGATCTGTGTTTTCGCAATACGTTCAGATTATATTAAATTGTAATTCTACATTTGCTTCATAGTTTCTTTTGCCTCAGTCGACCATGTATATTATTTTATTTATCATGTAAAAAGGCCAGAGAAAATCATCAGCGGAAAATGTTATTTTGGGCAATATTTCGGCAACAGCAGCTGTAAAGTAATGGCGCCGCCACTTTACGCGATGCGATTACGACCACCTAAACATTAATTATACCTAATGTCCGTCATTTATCTGCTCTAATCACTATGAGAGGAATTGCCCCCTAGCGTTGCAAAAATATTCATTTATTGGACGAGTTAATAGCACAACGTAATCTGGCGCATCTTAGATCTTTCTGCATAATAATAATAAATAAATATCTTTGAACATCTTACACAAATCGACTTAGTCCCTCGGTAAGCTCAAATTATGCATATAGATATTTAAATATTATCCTTGCATTCTACCAAGGAACAAATAATGTATGTGTGGTAAATAAATACACAAATAAGGCCCTCGCCGGGATTCACAGCAGCTTCGTAGGCAGTGTCACTAGTCACTACCAACTAGGCTACGGAGGCTGACAATAAAATAATACCTAAACTGATTTTGTAGGCGTTTGTGATTATATTATGAAGTCATTATCATCATCATCAGCCTATAATTAAGAATCAAACAAACTTACCTTGTGTTGAAGTGATGTTTGATTCCAATTATGCGAAGGTGTCAACCGAAGACGATTACATATATTTACTTGCAGCAGTACGCGAGTACGTGCCATCCTTGTCACACTTTCAGAGTAATCCTAAAGAATAAAAGGAAACCTATCTTCTGTCTCGCTTACTCACTCCCAGGTAACCGGCTCCCGGCCCCAAGGTGACTTCATTATTTAAGAGAAACTATATTTTGTGTCATAATTTTGAACATTTTACAAAGATATTTTGGGTTTAGGGAGGGTTGGGACGATGTAATCGTCTTCGGTTGACACCTTCGCATAATTGGAATCAAACATCACTTCAACACAAGGTAAGTTTGTTTGATTCTTAATTATACTTCAGGTGTCAACCGAAGACGATTACATATATTTACTTGCAGATGTTTAGAGTGGATTAAGTTTATCCAATCAAAAAAGATAATAGCAAACCATTGAGCGGATGAGAAAAATAAAAAGGTTAAAATGTTCAAATCAACAAGTTTACTTTGATCTTTGAACAGAATGATTAAAGGAAACGAATCATACATTAGCCAAATAGTAAACACGAGGTTATTGTACATTTATCACTCACTTAACTTATGTTAATACATGTAAAAGCAAATAACCTGTAAACTAATTAAATATTGCTTTAACAAAATCGTCTTGGTTTGCATGTACAACTTCTCTGTAATAGTATTTCAGAAATACATTTGATGTGTTACTCCAGCCTGCGGTCTTGCGAACCACTTCCAGATTGACTCCAGATCTATGCGCGGCCGATGTCGATGCCGACCTGGTGCTATGGGCACCAAAAATTGAAATATCAATGCCGCTGTCATGTAAGACTTTCTTTACCCAACGCGCTAAAGTCTGTGTTCCAACTTCCTTGTGAGGTTTACAAATTCCTAGAAATAGATGTCCATCTAGAGAATTTTGTCTTAAGTGTTGGGTTTTTTCTATGTAGATTGTAGGTTTGGAGTGCTAAAGCCGGACAAATGTTATGGTTTTCACGGATAAAGGGCAATCTAATGAGTGGTTGGCAAGATCCAGGCCTAGATGTCTTAATTAAGTCCGTAATTCTTATAATAATAGCATCATCATGAAATGTTAAATTATCCAATTTAATTAAACTATGCTAGACATAAAAGAGTGCAAGCTTTATATGTCAAATTAGGTAGTGTAATATTATCATACGGGTAGGGGTACACGTTAGAAAGAAAATCTAGCACGACGTTGGTGTCCCAAGTTGAAGTGTAGGTATTTAGGCCGAGGTGGATTAAGCCTATATATGCCTTTCATAAATCGCTTAATACAATCATTTAATGTCACTTCTGTACCCAAAATTATTGACAAGGCTGACCTGTGTGTGTTTAAAGAGCTGTAGCTAGAACCTTCATGAAATTTTTGTGTGAGAAACGATATTACATGAGTACTGTCAGCTTTTAATAAGTTTAAATTATTATTTTTACAAAAAGACACCCAAGATGTAACTGTGCTACTGTATTGTTTTAAAGTTTGTACAGAAAAAGAGGCCATGACTATATCTAAAGAATCCAGTGGTACACCCCTCTGTATCAATGAGTTCCTGATAACTTCGCTGCCACCAGAACAAGGTCCGCGTGCAGTGGATGACAGGTTCTGAAAGGGGAGTACAATAATGTTTTGTCAGGACCGAAAAAATATTTCTTGGATATGACAAGTCTAGACCACAACGGGTACCATGGCTGTGAGGGCCAGTCAGGAACAATTAAAATTCCCTCTGTTTGGTCAGTAATATTTTTTTCTAATACTCTAGGGATTAGACCGAAGGGAGGAAATGCGTAGAAATTTATGTTATGCCAATCAAACGTAAATGCATCGACTACCTCCGAAAATGGATCTAGTTTCCAAGTTTCGTACCTAGTGCATTTATTATTCTGCGCGCTAGCAAATAAGTCAAATCCTGGTTTACCTAATACAATGGTTATTTTTTCAAACACGGGTTGGGAGATTTCCCATTCCGTGTTTCATTCGTGTTCCGTTGATTCGGCGAGATTCTCTATCGGCAATCACATTTTCGCTAGATTTAATATAAGAAGCAAATATATATTATGTTCTATTTATATAACTAATGGCAGTGGTGTTGTCAATTCTTAATAATATATCACAATCTCGCTTATGTTCAGTAAATATCTTTAATCCATAATACGCTGCTTTTAACTCAAGAGTATTTATATGGAGATGTAATTCTGACTCAGTCCAGTTACCGTGTGCACTTTGATCGCCAAGTGCTACGCCCCAGCCAGTATTAGAAGCATCGCTAAATATTTCCATACAGTAATTATTTTTTCTAATAGGACAGAAAGACGAATCGATTTTTTCTATCCACCATAAGAAATCGGTTTTAAGATAAGCTTCTATTTTCATTTGTCTATTATAGTCATCGCTATAGTTAAGTGCAAGAAATTTCTCGCGTTCGAATAATTTGGTGTACATCCACCCGTAACTTACAGCTGGGCATGCAGAGGTTAATAACCCTATGAATTCAGCGAATTTTCTAATAGTGCATTTTCATTTCCGCATCAATTCGATTGCTTTATTCCGAATACGTGTTTTCTTATCTTCTGGCAAAGTAATAACCATATTTTTAGTATCAAAATTAAAACCAAGGAACTTACAGTTGGTTTTTGGTATCATTACACTTTTTGTATTATTAATAACAAAGCCCAATGATTCCAAAACTGATTTTGTTACTTTAATGTTCATTAAACATTCGCCATACGTTTGACCAATGCATAAAAAATCGTCGAGATAAGCTACTGACATTAATCCTGATGACCGTAGGTATTGTAAAACAGGTTTTAATAATTTAGTGAATACATAAGGCGCAGTGCATAAACCAAACGGGAGGACATTAAATTGATATATTTGAGATTTCCATTCAAAACGTAAGAACTTCTTATAATTCTCATCGATTGCGATTAAAAATAAGCATCTTTTAAATCAATGGAACCCATAAAATAATTACTTTGTAATAGTTTTAGGGCAGTACGATGGTCCTCCATCTTGAAGTGGTCCACGTCTACAAATTTATTAAGCTTTTTTAAGTTTAATATGAACCTGTGCTTTCCGTTTGATTTAGGCACTGTGAATATCGGAGAAATGAATTGACCTTCACAAGGCGTGCAAGGTGAGATGAATTCAGATGTTAACAGTTCGGTAATGCAGTTATCAATATTAACAACTTGAGAGTGAATATTACAAGCAGTATTTTTAGGCTGCGTTGTTTGTACTGGCAATTCTTTGAAGGGTATTGTGTAACCTTTGACCCAATCTAGGACAATGTTATCGTTGGTAAACTCAGCCCAATTATCGTAAAAATATTTTAATCGTCCAGCTACCGGTACCTGTGGTCTTCCTAATGTCTCTTCTGATGCCTCGAGTAGCCGGGAGCTCGTTGACGGCCCCGAGCAGACTGATGAGGCTGGCGGCGGTCCCGCGGCGGCGGCGGCGGCGGCGGCCGGCGGGGCGCAGGGGCTGTCCGCGGCTCGACCGCCGCTGCTCGCGGATTCCCCCTCAAGTTTAAAGCTCGGTTTTGTGGCTGGAACTGCTGGAATCCTGGCGGTGCCCTGTATGGAGCGCGAGGCGTTGGCTTCATTTCTGACCCAGTCCTCGTTATAGCTTTAGATGATTTCAAATGGTCAGATAAATTAGATCCAAAAAGCTGTTCATCTATTTTTGTATCTTTCACAGTATCCCTAATGTTCCTGTTAATTGTATTCAATGCCGCATATCTACGCGATAACGATTCCCTATAATGGTTATCGCAAAAAAGCCTTCCTGCATCACTTAGGGATTTAACTATTTCTGGAGGTATAATATCTTTGGCTTGGACAGCCCAACTCAAAACTTGTCCTAGCGCTGCTAGGCCGCTTCCAATCTGATTTTGCTTGCCCTGGCTATATTGATCTTGTTCAATACTTAGTTCGGGGAGTGCAGCTTTTATCTCCGGATTCAACTTGGGTGATGATAAGTTGGTGCAATTTTGGGGTGGCGGGTATTGCTTTATTTGGTCAGCTTGACATTCCTTTATTAGGCCATTCGTGACGATATGCGTCCACCTAAGAGCAATGTCCTTATGCAAACTTGCACCGTAATTCTGTTTGACACTAGTGTCCTCACCTAAAAGGTCTAGAATGACAGGATCTAGATTCCCTGTAGCGTCTGTACTTTGAGATTCAGGTAAGGTAACAGCTGATGATGTGCCCGGCACAGCGTCGACCGGCGGCGACGCTGGGGGTGGCTGTGTAGTTGGGGGCGGTGGTGGCGGCGTGCCTGGCGCCGGGGTGGGCGGGGGATCGACCTGCACAATATACTCATCATCGCCAATTTCATTCTCCAAGTTTATCACTGGATCATGCTTGTCTTCATCTAAAAAGTACCAGTAAATCTTATTTTAGAATTAGGTACCTACACTAACGTTGAAAAAAAAATAGTGTAAATAGGTATATTTATTATGTAATATGCTTGATATCGTTCATAAAGAGCACGCTTTGTTTCTTTGAGGGTACAAGGTAGTAACCCATAAATGTATGCGCATAAGTAGGTCATAGATAGAACTACGCTAAAAGCAAAAAACGGGTCCAAGATAGGTACCCTTATCCTCCAGGGGCCAAGGTAGGTCCCCACGCACCGCTGGGTCCAAGGTAGGTACCCGTGCAAATATTAATTTTTCGAGGTCACGTAAATGTACCATTTAAAACGACAGGACACTTTGTTTTCTATTAAGAATGTACGTACCTAGACGATTATTACGGCGCGGGTAGGTATCGAAAAAACAACAAACAGGTAGGTAGGTACGTAAGATTACATCACGCACGAACACGAAGAAACATAATAATTATTTAATTCAAACTTACCTGGATAGTAATCGTAATATCGGTCATAACCATAATTTTTGTCCCGATAATCGGAATCAGAATTTGAACTCACTGGTGATAACGAACGTTCTCGTCTTTCTTTTAACTTGCGTTCTAACTTTTTCATTTTTCTTAAAATATCATTATAATCCCTTTCTTTTGACCTAGATCTCTTCCTCTTTCCCATAGTTTATTAAGTGATTTTTAATTTTGAACAGAAGTACGTATAACGTGTGAACCGGATGACACAAAATCACGTAATGAAGTCACCTTGGGGCCGGGAGCCGGTTACCTGGGAGTGAGTAAGCGAGACAGAAGATAGGTTTCCTTTTATTCTTTAGGATTACTCTGAAAGTGTGACAAGGATGGCACGTACTCGCGTACTGCTGCAAGTAAATATATGTAATCGTCTTCGGTTGACACCTGAAGTATAATAGTCCACTGCTGTACGTAGGCCTCTCCTATTAACTAAACACATTAGGAGGAAAATACCCATAATCGCCACGCTAGGCAAGCGGATTGGCGATCGCAGTAATGTGTCCACTATGATAACGCTGCTGCCCATCATCAATCTTTTATCAAAAAATGGTCAGTGACACTTCGTTATATAAAGTAACACATATTATAATGTACCAATGCTCAAACCTAACACCGTTAGGGCTTGTCCATTAATCACGTCATACTGTATAGGGGGAGAGGGGGAGTCAAGAAAAAATCACCAGTTATCACCACGGGGGGGGGGGGGGGTCATCGGACAAATCACTTGTAATTTTTTGTTACTCTCTGCTGAACAGCATACTTCTTTTAAAACATAACCAGATGTCAAATTCTGAACTAAGTTTTAAAACATATTGCGAAAGTACAAATCAAATTATTTAATAACTAAATATTTTGATTTGTACTTTTTTTTTCATTTTTCTCCAGTAGTCACACTACTTAATACTATATAAATTATAAATATTAGATGTCATACCAAAGAAAAACGACCAAGATTACCTATTACCGAGGTGGGGATCGAACCCACGTACTCAGCTTTCGCGGCTGATGCCTGTACCCCTCGGCCACTCGGTCTTAGCAACCACCGGTCAAATTTCTCGGGTATATGCAATCCCTTACAATCATCTCTAATACCCGAGAAATTTGACCGGTGGTTGCTAAGACCGAGCGGCCGAGGGGTACGGGCATCAGCCGCAAAAGCTGAGTACGTGGGTTCGATCCCCACCTCGGACATAGGTGATCTTGGTCGTTTTTATTTGGTATATGACATCTAATATTTATAATTTATATAGTATTAAGTAGTGTGACTACTGGAGAAAAATTAAAAAAGTACAAATCAAAATATTTAGTTAATAAATAATTTGATTTGTACTTTCGCAATATGTTCAATAGATGGCAGCACCAGTTCTCTCTAGCTATTCTAGAAAACTGTAAAGTATTCTAATAGGAGGTGCAGGCATGTATTGCTTGCCCTCAGAGAATGGTCAAAGGCGCCTAGCCTTGTAAGGGATTGCATATACCCGAGAAATTTGACCGGTGGTTGCTAAGACCGAGTGGCCGAGGGGTACAGGCATCAGCCGCGAAAGCTGAGTACGTGGGTTCGATCCCCACCTCGGACATAGGTGATCTTGGTCGTTTTTCTTTGGTACAATATGACATCTAATATTTATAATTTATAAGTTTTAAAACTTCGCGGACATTTACCTCGTGTGCTAAATAAAGTACGTAAATTGAAGAGTTATTAAAAGGACTACGTAAGTTGGGAAAAAATTACACGTCATATTGGCCTAGGGGGGGGGGGTCCTGAAAATATCACCAAATATCACCATGGGGGATAGAGGGGGGTCTCAAATAGGCCAAAATCGTATGACGTGATTAATGGACAAGCCCTTATTCATGAAAGTTTTCTAATTTAGTAGGCTGGTAATAAGTATTGTTTGTCCAGTTTGGTCTTATAAACAGTCAATCGATTGGCATCCTAGACCACTTTAGATCAGGGATCGGATAACGGTTTTTGCTCCATACAAAAGAACGGTTCGAATTCCGTTCTTTTTCGTTCTTCGGTTTATAATTTTTTTGTTCATGGAGTCATTTAAAAATATGATGTTAATAATTACATAAAATGTTGAATACTACATAAAGATTGTAAAACATTTTGAAATATTGAGCTATGTTGAGGTTTTTCTAAAAAACCGGTTCCGATCCCTGCTTTAGATCCATGTCATATTGACAAGTAGTAAGAGATTTCTTACTAGTTGTACAACGTCACTTTGACATAGGGTAAATTGTCAATTACTAGCCGATTTTAAATACTGGCCACCTACATGTTTAAAATGATTTCTATTTATAAGATGACAAAGTTCATTATAGTAGAAGGTATATATTTAAGTAGAAACCTAGTTATTGGCCGCGTTTTAGTTACTAGCCACCTTATACTAGATGAGTTCTATTTATAGGAGGATAGAACTCATTTTAGTATGAGGAAAATGGCCAATTACTGGATTTGCCTACCAATCACTCGTTTAATTATTGGCCGCCTCTTATTGAAGTGAGTTCTATTTACATATAAATAGAATTCATTTTTGAATGGTGGCTAATTATTGAAGAGTGGCTAATAACTGGCAAATTACCCTAGTTTCCGACAGACCTAATTATTGGTTCACTGTACAAATAAATGTACATTAGACTATTTTTTGCACAAAGCAACTCCGATTACTTCAAGCCACAATATAATCGTGTTTAAGCAATTTAACTAAAGTTTAAGAACAATCCGTTAACGATATGTCTTAATCATGTACAAACTTTTTGACAACTGCTTTTAGGGCGAAATATTTACAATTTAAATTAATAAGGTAAAATTGTAATGATGTTTGTAAAAATATATTACCTATCGTGTTGCTTTTGATGAATCAGACAACGTTTTGTGTCGCGAAAGGAGCATTTGTAAGAACAAATAAATTAAAATTGTAATTCTTCATAGTTGTATTAGACTAATTTTTGCAGCAACTCCGATTACTTTAAGCCACAATAGAATCGTGTTTAAGTAGTTTAACTAAAGTTTAAGAATGATCGGTGGAACGGCGATGCGCAGTTCGCGTGAACTGTAGCGGCGGCAGGTAACGCTAAATGTTTCACGGTTTAATCAAGCCCGCCATCAGGGAAGACAAATAGTGGGCTCATCTGCATCTATACGAGGCGAACGTGATACGCTTCCAATTATTTTTCACGCTATTGTCAATATCTAGGTACGCGAGTAGGATAACCAAAACGTTACACATTTTTGCAGCACACACAGTGACTATACTCTGTTTGATTTGGTGTTTAAAAAAAGGTAAACAATCTTGCAGTATATTTTTATTGAAAACTACGAGTAGAAAATTAGTTTTAGCAAATATACATAATATAACAAGGAAATACAGTGATTTACATTGTTTTTGATTCATTAAGTACCTATTTTGAATTTTTATAGGCATTTTTCAATAAAAAGATACTGCAAGATTGTTTACCTTTTTTTAAACACCAAGCCAAACAGAGTAGACTGTCTGTCAAATGATGACAGTAGAAAAAGACGGCAAAGATAAATCGCGGGTTATCAATACTGAGGCCCTACCGCGAAGGAACGAAGTGTTGCCTCTCTTTTGCACTTGTGAATTTGTACGTAAGTGTGACAGGGAGGCAACACTTCGTTCGTGATTCGTGGTTCGCGGTAGGGCCTTGTTACATTCGAATAAATTCCAAATTTCTGTTTGATCTATGGAGTCTGTGGAACATAAAAAAATATGTTACACATTTAATATGTTTACATAAAAAATGTAAACACATTGAAAGTTGTATTATCAAACCGGAATCAGAAAGGTTGAGTTGTTTATAGATGTAGTGAGTGATTAATTAACCTATTGTCTGTAAGTCTCTGCACTTAAACTATAACTGTATTAATATAACTATGACTATATCCTAGATTTACTGATACACTGTTGTATCAACAGTACTTGCGAATCCCATTGTAATTGCGGTTTTATAATACCTAGTTTCAAAATAGTTCCAAATCATCAAAAATCTCATTACATAATAGTTTAATTAAATAAATAACGAAGACTGAGCAGGTACATCGGAGGAATAGGTATGTATATACATACATACACGGTGTTACGTCAGCATTCCGAAAGATTTTAATGCTGGATTCCTGGCCCCAATTTCACAACATTGACAAGTCCTACAATTGTAAATCTACGGTTTCTCCAATAGGGAGCGTCTATAGGCTACAGTTACCGCTTACCATCGGAAGGGCCGTGCGTTTGTTTGCCACCAGCATAAAAATTAGTGAAGGAACTTTAATAAATCAGCAGTAAATAGCTACTTTTATGCGAAGCAAAATTACAATTGTCACAAAAACACGACAATTGTAGCGAAATTCCGACATAAGCCGAACCTCATGTCAAGAATTAATGAAAATTGTACTAAACCTTGCGACAATTGTCACGGGTTTTGGAAAATAAAAAGTAGTTTATTAACGATATAATAACGTTATTAGTAATAATTTTATGTTGGTGGCAAACAAGCACATGGACCGTCCGACAGTAAGCGGTAGCCGTAGCCTACGGAGGCCTGTGACGTCAGTAACAGTGATATTTTACAATTGTCACAATTGTAATTATGGTGAAATAGGCCACTGACCATATTTAGAGTCTTTAATGTTATGTACAATTTCCTGGATTCGGCTTGGTTTCAGAGATAATCAACCTATTTTCGAAATAAGTTTTTCGACGTAACTCGTCATTTAACTTCTTTCGGATTACAATGCTACCACAATGTGTTCTAATATTACCACACCTTTTGCCTGACAATCAAAAAATACGAATAGACTTGACGAAATAACCTGTACCTAAGAAAAACAATTGAAATAAATAATTTAAACAAATTGTTGTTTTGATAAAAAGTACTGGAAATATTAAAAAGTATTCAAAAAGCCTAAAAAAAAAGAAAAAAAAATATTTTTTTTGGTGGAATTGACATTAGGGTTCATAATATTTTTGTTTATTTTGATGTCTAGAATGCATAGTTAAAATCTTTCGCAATGCTCGCGTAACACCGTGTATACAGTAGCGTCACTATAGTGGACACATTACTGCGATCGTCAATCCGCTTGCCCAGCGTGGCGATTATGGGCATTTACCTCCTAATGCGTAGTTAATAGGAGAGGCCTACGTCCAGCAGTGGACTAACATAGGCTGATGATGATGAGTATGTAATTGTAGGTATTGTTATAGTCATTTGGTATTACTATATCTTTATTACATATACGAGTTTTTGAGCACCAACTAAAATGTCTCTGTTTGGCCCAATGGTTGACTGGTAGAGAATGCCTTTTAGCATTAAGTCCGCCATTTGTACACTTTTCTATGTTTTGTGCAATAAAGTTTATATGAATAAATATTTATAACATTGATTTCCCAACCCAATATTTCGCATCGATAAAACTCGCAAGTGCATGTATCGTCTTTGTGCTCGCAGCACACGCTCAATCGCCCTAATGGCGGCAACCGCAAGCGCAGCCCCGGGGACAGACTAACTAAATATGTAATGGTTATTTGGAGCTCTCGTTACACTTAGACCCCACTCGCATTGACCGAAGGTTACTTATGTGCCTAAATTGCCGTCGAGCCTTAATAGCATCCATTTACCGTATTAATAAAACAGTATCTTAAGAACCTTGACAGAGTCTGTTCGGGAATAGATATGGTTTAGAATTTGATGGCGTACAGTCAAGAAACGAAAGAATCGTCGTATAAATATATTACCACGTTCTTATACAGAATAAAAGTGCCCTGGGACATATTTTTGAGCAGTTTTATATACACCTTATTTTGCGTTTGACCGTACTAGGGTGATTTTGGAGCATTCCATGAAAACATGTCGTAAGCGACACTGTCTTTTCAATACTTTTGAAAAATTAAATTAGTAAGCTGAATTACGGCATAATAATAACATATCAAGGCTTTAAGATTGACAGTGTTTCCTAACAGCTAGCATATTTTATTAGGGTAGCTACCATAGTGAGTCGTAAGCGTAGCGACAAAAAGTAGATGTTTTCATGAAATGCTCCTTTTAAAGATGCAAACACTAAATTTTGTTCAGTCAGATATCTTTCAAAGGTAACGACTATAGTCGCTCCCCATATGAAGGGTCTACGGAAAGAATATGTCTAGTAAATTCAAATTACAGAAGAAAAAACCACCTTACTTTTAACAGAATAAGGTGTGAATATGTCCTGATTTTTTTAAAGCACTGGATATGTTTTTTCCGTAGACCCTTCATATATTTTTAAACTTTTGTTGAATTCTCAATTATGCTACTGAAATGTCACACCCAAGGAAACTGCGTAGTACCCAGCAATATGCAAGGTTTTTATTATACAATCGTACTCAATTGTTGCTTAAAGCCATTTAATTTAGGTTTATCCCATTTTTATCCATCCCTCTGAAGACGTACCATTCTTTAAACAATAATTGCCATGATGTCATCCGCAGTCCACGAACCCTGTAAAGTTTTCGAAGCTTCTGAATTAAGTTAAAATTAGTTAATATACGCGAGTTAATCCGTTTCCATAGTTTTATTTCATGTGTAATCATCGCGGTAATCGAAGAAAATATTAATAATTGCCATATCAATAAACATTGCAGAATCACAATATTAGTTCCCTTTTCTACCATTCAATTCTTTCCCCAGACTATTAGAACGTAGAACTGTAAAATGCAAAGGAATTTCAGAAAGTGTGAGTGACTGCAAAACTTTTGAGCCTTATTTACTCGTACCGAAATTGCACTGGGCTTAAGCGAGATTTCATTTGTATGGGCGGCGGCATAATCTGGAATAATACCACAGTGGTGGCGGCGCTCGCTCTCAAAGACGGCACTCGTCCGACTGCCGCGTGTAATGAGTTTTTTTTAAACGCGCAACACATTCACACCACGGCTCGGGCTTAACTCTAAGAGCAAGTAAAAGCAATATCGTTTAATTATAAATTGAGAGTATTTTACACGGTACAGGAATAGTTTTTAAAGGTGAATATTTCGCCGAAAACTGCCTTTAATATTGAGCTGTCGTTTGTTTTTATTATTTATACCAAAATTTCTAAAGTATCGACGTCAACACTGCTGAGTTTAACATTGCCGATGTCATTAAAGAGTATGCGATGTTGTCGTTTCGATCACCAACCCACGTCAACACACTTTGCTCGACATTATGGAGCACCTATTGACTTTTAAGCTGTGTATAAACCCACGATATTTATTTAAGTGCCTTTCAAATTATATTTCAAAGCGTCATTTAGATTAAACTTAGTAATAAAGATCGTTAGTGTAACTACACTATCAGGATAGGAACTTAAAGAAACTTAAGGACATACTTAAGGAAGGAAGTTACATTTTCACAACAACGGACAGTAGTTTCCAAAATACTATACAAAATTTTCATAACCTTGATTTTGGGTAGACAACAACAAATTTTGCGCTAAGAAACAAGTATACTTTATCCGATTTTTCCTTCACAATCATAATTTGGAAGCATACTTAGTAGCCTAGAAATATTTATAAAAGGCCCAGCTTACTCTCAATAAAATCCCCTTTTTACTCGTAGATCGGTTTCGCTATCGGCAGGCACATACCTTGAGTGAGTAGCTCAGTAATGTTCCTGAGGAAAATCCAAGGGGAGCCGTTGATCTCCGCCAGACTATTCAAAATTGGAAGGATTATGAGGAATTTAAAGGACAATGACTGAGTATGAACGAGAGTGTTTTTTAAATTAGACCAATTCTCCTTTTGTGCGACGTAGATCCGTTGTAAATGCATACATTTCTGGAAAACACACTGATTAAAATTCTTTGTTATGCTGATGGAGCATTTGATGTAATAAAAGTAAATTATCCTCACGCGGGAGGTAATTTCGTATTCTCAGAGCTGCAATTTCTTCAATCATGTTGAGAAAACGATGTGTAATTTTTAATACAATCACTATTAGTTGTCACGATCCTTGTCGCATTTGCCCTTTCAAGCGCTAGTCATTTGAAAGAAACAAAAACAAGTGTTTTTATTTTGGGACATTACTAGTTTTTTTTCAATTTGCACTTTATACTTTCCTAGTAACTAACAATCCACATGTAAATAAATGAGTAATTTCTATAACAAAAACCAATCCGACTGAATAATCTGAGAAATTAGAGTAACTTATTTCTAGCACTTATTGTACGGTAAACGGAACATGCAATTTACGTTTCATAATATTTAAGGGTAAGAGGTGATATTGCTCTCATTCCTTAGTATAGCTCCGTCCCTACAACTTACGTAAGATCTGACAGGTGTAACGCTGGCCTTAGTCCCGTTTGTCCTTAAAATACGTAATAAAAATTGTGAACATCATTACCATGGCCCGTAGCTCATGTCTTAAATGAAATGAAAAAATTAAAATGACAATGAAAAAATGTTTATTTGATGCTAAAAATAGAAACAAAAAGAAAACTTAATCTATGTTAAGGCTTAAACTAAGTACAGAGCATCAAAATGGATGCCACTCAGCATATGCCGATAACCAAAGGGCTTTAGTTATGGCGATGGTTTTCAGGGCAACCAGAAATAATTACGTAACCATAAATTTAATAATAGGTGTGCCCATTATTTAAAGTATAAGTATTCGTTGAAGTATACAACATATTTCACTTTCTATCCTTCCAAATATTCCACCCTGTATGCGTAGAAGCAAGAAATGCACACGAGGAAGCCGCAGGCTCGGCTGCACACTGCACAGAGGGCGCGGAAGGAACGCAGCATAATTACTGGCGCCGGGGGCATCGCTGCTACGGAGATATACTCATACTCACTGTTCGTTGATAATTCCTATATCTCATAGTGAAGTAATTCATTACAGAGTGTAGTGTATCAAACAAAGCGATGCTCTTCCTCAGGAAATGTTCATTGTTTTATTCTATTGTTGAGTCGTATTATTAAAAAGCACATTGTAGAACATATTCTTTAGATTTTCTTATATAGAGAAATTAGCAAACAAGGCCGTAAATGTACTGGTTCACACGATTTTCCATTTTTAATTTACCATGAGAATACAATTAAATACTGAATATACTCATAAATTTACCGGAAACTTGGTCTAATTTGCCGAAGCAGGGGCGCAAATGTTTGACTATATCACATTCCACCCTGTATGCGTAGAAGCAAGAAATGCACACGAGGAAGCCGCAGGCTCGGCTGCACACTGCACAGAGGGCACGGAAGGAACGCGGCATAATTACTGGCGCCGGGGGCATCGCCGTTATGGAGATATACTCACTATTAGTTAGTATTTTAGTGTCATATACAGGGTGTTTGTTATGTCGTTAGCCAAATTTGGATATGTCATTCGCGATCACCAGTACACAACATTTTTGAATAAAAAAGTGACACTGTTTTGTAGTTTTTTTTCCCGTTTTTTATCCGGCAAAATCATAATTTGTGGTCACTAGGCAAGTTTGTTTCAATCCGTGCGATTCGATGGCAGACAAAAAGGTAGCAGGTTTGAGTAGTCAAGTCTTAGCCAATCAGGAGTTCATCACAAGCACCGATCAGCCGACGTCACTTACCCCACCATCGGCACTAAACAATGAATAAAATGTCCTAACTACATGCACACACGATTGTTATTTGATTAAAACTGCCCAAGCGCATACCTACCTGTACCTGCTCGTCGTCATCAACAATTCAATTTGCTTAGAGAGTGCATTAGAATCGATATCTGAGGTAAACCAGTACGCGTTTGTATGACAGAACATTTAAGTTACTCCGTTCTTGAGGTCAAATTATGTTGGCTCGGCTGATCGCAAGATGCCATGTGCCATTTGTACAGCACTCTGTAAACAAAGAAGGAGTGCGCTGTGAACGCGCTCGAGTCAAACTACCCTCAGATCGGCGCGCAACTCAAAATACCCTCATTATTAGTACTGTATGCGATAGACTGATAATGCTGTCTCGTGGAATTTACCTGCAAGTTAAGCTCCACCTCCATTCCCCACCACGCGTAGGAAACTTGTTACGTACGTTACAACGCATTGAATTAGTTACCTTATGCGGGTTAATTAAAGTTGCAAACTCAAACACCCTTTCCAATCTGATTAGGCAGTTATGAGATGGTGGGGCAGTACGCAAAGTAAGCAAGTGATCATAGTGACCAAACATTCGTTAGATAATGGGATTTTAAAAAAAAATCTATAACAAAAAGGATAATGAAATATGGATTATTTTTGTTTTACCAAATATTTTTTTACGCCTTTACCCAACAAATATTGCAATATGGCTAAAACACCCTGTATGTACATAATAATTAGTGAATTTATTCGTAATCAAAAAGTGAGACATATAAGTAAATAAATAATTACAAGCAACTTAATCTCACGATAATGCTACACTCATTCTCATAACCGCTATGTCGTAGCACTCTTAGCCAATAACTTGCAACAACAACAAGAGAACGATGAAGAGATTGAAGGGTCACTTGTTGCGATACGACATACTAATAAAAACCATCATAAAAGGAAAGAGAGGCAGAGGTAAATCACGAAGATGCTGTTACCTGACACAATTGACACAAATAAAAGAGAAGGTGGATGCCGTATCGTACGGGTAGGTAAAAGACATGGCATTTTCTGTCACTATGGGGCGGTGAGATGGCAATGCTGTGGTGTAAATTTTGTAAATATTTTTGGTTCTTTTATTTTTAAAATCACTACTTTAGGAATTATGTTCTCTAGAATAAATTTCCAAGTCAATTCCCATGAAATTAACAAATTTCTAGTAATATTCTTTAATACCAGTGAGTTTGCGTTCCTGATTTAGAGCTCAATCATTAGTTCGGCGACCGTTTTCTAGTCTGGATCCATAACAAAATCAAGAAACGTCCAAATACAATACAATTTCACGCCTACGTAGCGCCACTTGTAGGCGTAACACAGGATTTAGTGCGACAATATGTCGCCGCGAGATAGACTATCCATCCCTGTTTTATTCATATAGTTAGTAAAAGATGGAAACTCTATCTCGCGGCGACATACTGACATTACAATCATGTGCTAAGCATACTGGGGCCCGTTTCTCGAAAGCTTGTAACTTGTAATACAAGTGGAAGTCTCTTTTTAACACTATTAATTAGATAAGGACTTCCACTTGTATTACAAGTTATAAGCTTTCGAGAAATAGGCCCGTGTGAGGATGATAGCGTTATTCTGAAATAATGTATTTTTGTTGTTGTATGCATTTTTAATTTCAGTCGTCTATAGCGTAAACTAGAACATCGTAAATACGTTGTAATTTGGATGTGTCACGCCCCCCGCGTGGTAGGAAAGCCTCGCTAATTACTCGGAGCGCCGAGTCGGAGCGGCCGCGCTGCGAGGGGAAGTGCGGTACTGCGCTCCTTGTGACACTATATTATGTACAAGTCATTACAAGATGTGAAATACTTGGAACTTTATTCAAACCATAAATCACATTTAATAGAGAGTCGAATTATGTATGAAAACCTTAGGAAAGGTAGTAAATTGTACACAATATATACAACCCTCATTCTGGGCTTGCCATGGGACTAGATCGTTTCGAGTAATATTTATTTATTTAACTGTAACTAGTTCCCTATAAATACAGACATTATCAGCTAAATATGTATGACTTACAGTGCAGGCGTAACATTATTATTTAGAAATAATTGTCATTTAAATTAACTACATATGTGGACTATGTGCAGTACGCTTGAATATTGTAAATAGGTACGTAGGAATGTGTCACGTACAGCGCGCGGAAGGAAAGCCTCGCTAATTACTCGGAGTCGCCGCGCTGAGAGGGGAAGTGCGCCGACTGTGCTCCTACTGCTTCTAGTGACACGTGATAGGCATACTGATTCGCGATGCGCCGAGCGACGCGGACGCATCGATGATTAATTAAATATACCATATTTATTACGATTTTAGCGCGGCCCGGCCGCTGCTTATGATTCGACGCGATGAGTGCCTCTCAGAGTCAACCCATCGTGAACGATTTCCTCGCCTTTCTGCAACAGAAGGAGAAGGTGCTGCAGGAGGGAGGAATGGATGCTGAAACCGCTGTCCAGTTCAGCTCGCGGGCATCGAGTTTCAGCGTGGGTGACATCTGTGAAGCGAAGCAGGTGTTGTGCCAGTCCCTTGGAATCGTTGGCACCTATGTTTCTCACCGAAAAGGGGACGAAACCGGGAAGAAGTCCCTTTTGGATATAAACAGGATCCTTAAGGAGTACCGAGAGCGAATTCCGGAGTTTGTATCGAAGGATGCCTCTATCCTGCCGATACATGTTCCGGATAACATCGACGTTCGCTGCTTGTATAAGGACATCGTGGCCCTAAAGACAAGTTTAGCAGATGTAATTTCGAAATTTGAAGCCGCCCAAGTCACTATTGCCGAGTTACGCGACGAAGTTGATAGTTTGCGGAATGTCTCGACTCGGCCGACGGCATCAAATTTCAAGAGCGCTGACCGGCCCGCTACAATAAACGCTGAGCCTGTACGATCGCGTGCTGCTGACACTGCTCCATGTGTCGCGGCCGCCGCCCCGCCGCCCGCGTGCCCCCCGCGCGTGCCGCCGCCTGTTGCGAAATCACGTCGGCGTAACTACGCTGACGTCGCCGGTCAGCCTGTCGCCGCTAACCGGGCCACCTTGCCTCCTGAGGGAACGGGTCCTAATAAGGGCAAGGCCTCCGACATCTTTGTGGACAAGGAGGGGTTCACACTGGTGAAACGGAAGAGCAGGGCGCGCAGAGCGCCTCGAAAGACACTGTGTGGCACCGCCGAGACGGTTAATTCTGGTCTTCCGGTTGCAACACCGAGTAGGGCGCTCTACGTGTCGCGCCTGCATTACTCCGCCGTGCCCAACGATGTGGTGGAGTACGTCCGCCGGAAGACGGGTTACTCGCTGAGGGTGCAGCAGCTGCGGTCGCGCCACTACGTGCACTTCAGCTCGTTCGTGGTGCGCGTGCCGCGCCCGCTGCAGGACACCATCGCGAGTGCTGACTTCTGGCCAAAGGGCGTCATGTTTCGGCAGTTCCGAGGCAATCTGCCGAATTCTACGCCGGATCAGACGACGCAACGGGGCCACGTCGTTACGTCGCCTAATTCAAACTAGTTTTAAGTTGTTTTTATGTTTGTATCTTTGTAGTTCACAGTGCCTTGGTGTTTAACTGTAATGCTGTGTAACTTATTTGAATAATAAATAAATAAATAAATAAATAAATAAATACTAGTAACTGCAAGTTTCGTGAAAAATGGCTACTATCTGTGTATTTCAGAATAACACATATAATATACGTTCGTATTAAAACAAGCCTTACGTATGACCGGACGTTTTCAAAAAAAAATCTTTGAAATTAGCCAGAATCCAGACTACCTCACATGACATTTTACTATATGAAATATTTCCCCTTCCTCCCGGGCATCTTGTATTTATCTGTATATTCTAATTACGGGCTTTATCTGAGCTTACCGTGGCACTAGGTCGATTCTTCTGAAATCTATCTATTTAATTGTAGTTTTTTACAAATAATGACATATCAGCTAAACATATCACAGCGCGCTTAGCTGTATCTTTAAGAAATATATATTTTATATAACTCTGTAAAGTAAGCTATTAAAGATATTCTCGTAAATACGTAGGAATGTGTCACGCACGGCGCGCGGAAGGAAAGCCTCGCTAATTACTCGGAGTCGCCGCGCTGAGAGGGGAAGTGCGCCGACTGCGACTCTTTGTGACACAAGATATGCGTACTTGTCGTTGCAAGATGTCAAATACTTGGAACTTTATTTGAACCGTAAATCACATTTAATAGAGTGTAGAACTCTATATGAAAGCTTTATTATACCTGGACGGAGTCGTAGGCAGAAATCTAGTAAATTGTACATCTACAAATATGTACAGTCATTATCAGCGAAATATGTATGTTTACAGTGCGGGTATGATATTATTATTTAGAAATAATTGTCATTTAAATTAACTACATATGTGGACTATGTGCCGTAGGCTTGAATATCGTAAATACGTAGGAATGTGTCACGCACGGCGCGCGGAAGGAAAGCCTCGCTAATTACTCGGAGTCGCCGCGCTGAGAGGGGAAGTGCGCCGACTGCGCTCCTTGTGACACGAGATATGCGTAGTCGTTGCAAGTTTCGTGAGTAATCTTAAACCAGTTATAGGCAAGTTTAGAGTACCAGATTTAATGAACCATTAAGGAACTTTTCAGCTGCAATATCGTTTTAACCCTTATATTGACAATGTACCTATATCACGAGGCACATATATTTCGACCCACTTTTGTATTTTTTAAAAGATCGAGGCCAATTTAAGGGTTAATGAAAAGGCAAAAATTGTATTCAATGTGTTAATCATTATTTTGTTCTGTCATTTTATGTGAATGTTTAATTAACACATCGTCAGCCTATCTCAGTCCACTGCTGGTAGTAGGCCTTTCCTATTAACTACCTACGCGTATGGACGCATAAGAAGGTAAATGCCTATGATCGCCACCCTGGGCAAGCGGGTTGGCGATCACAGTAATGTGTCCGCCACAATCTTCGGCAGAATGCCTGAAGGGCCAATCTTAGATATAGATTAGGTAACTTAAGTTAGATTTAATTTATGTATAGATATTGAATTGTACAGATTTGTAAATAAAGATTTTAATAACCACTATAAAACAAAATATACGGATATGATTAAAGACATTATGGTATTGTTCTGTAAATTTTACTTTGTGGCAATTAAATTTTTCCGGCCGGTTTTTCAAATGTTTAGTTTAGGTCTTCGTTAATTTAGTTTATAACGTTCCTTATATTCTGCCAATTGGTATAAATAAATGTAACCTGATAGGGAGCAAGTAATATACACTTGCTGATAAATTGATAAAGATAGCAAACATATCTAAGTAAGTTATATTATTGCGTTATAATATAACTCGGTGGGGCCTATTTATTCAAATAATAATACATTTTACAACTAAAATGCATTAAAAATAATTTTAGATACCCACAATACCTAAATACTGCAGCACATCTGCATGCTGAGATGTTCTTTAAAGTAAAGACACCTTAGGGCTGCACCGCACCCAAGCAAGATGACATATCGTTGTAAGAGCGTGTGTAGGCACTCGCAATTTATCGCCTGCATATCCTTTCAGCGGTAGATAATGACCGCAGTAAAACGTTTAAGCACGGAATAACTGCTGCTTGGAACCGTTATTACAATATTATGAATGGCTTCCCCCACACTGGCAGCCACTTCGAAGCCTCTTATACTTGGGTACACTGCGGGAATGTGTTTGATCTTTACAACTCTCTTTTCGCTGGTTTAGTAGAGCTAATGATGATAACTGTATATACAGCCAGTATACATATTTTCTTGACTTAACTAGTAAATAAGTTTCTTAAATCAAAATGTACTTTTTTACAATACGGTTTGCCGAAATCAGGAGACCGGGGGCAATATATTATTATTTCACATGAAAATGCATTATTATAAAGAAGTTCATATCTGTTTGTAACAGGAAAGGTGCATCTTGAGGGTTGAACATTGTCTACTAAATAAGATAAGTAAGGATGAATAGACTTTACTTAACAAATGGAAAAGTTTGTCATGTTCAACGATGACACATGAATGAAGTTTTCGACATATCGCGATTTTTTTTTACTTCTACAATTTGTTTGGTCTAACTAGGACTAACGGCGATATAAAAATAAGGATACTTATTGTTGGCAAAGGCCGGGATAACACTATGTAGAAGAAGAAGATATTATTATAACTCTAATCAATTTATTTTTATAAGGCCAAGGTTCACCCTCGTTCTGCCACCATTTAAGCTTTAATTTAATTTAGAATAATAGCAAAACAGCAACTAAGTATTTGTTTTTCTCTAAGTTTGGAACTTAGTTGCTACTCACCCCATTTTAGTCTACTAAAATATTAATCTCAAAAATGGAACTGGAAAGTAAAATAAGTGAAAATTTAGAAATACGAGCACACTGCAATTCTGTTGCTAATTTTAACCCATCGGTTTAGGTCACGTCGGCTCGGTTGTGACATGCTCTCTAAGCTTTATTCCTCTAGGATGGACTGAGTTTCAAAGATATTTGCTCCATTCACTTAAATATTTGGAAATACCTATCAGGAGCCGACACTAAAGCTTATCGGTCTTATTATTTCATCAATAAAATATATATGTATATCTTTAAATATCAATCAGAAAACTCTTGTCAAAGGGGTGGTTTCCAAAAATATTTTTCGTACATAATTAAGGGCTAAATAAAAACAAATAACGATGATTTTAATTGCATTACGAAAGTAACTTCGTAACACAAAGGAGTGACGTTAATTTTTGTTGTAATTGAAGCCTTTAACTATGTACATTTTTTGCAATTTTAATTTTCATTTGTTATCGTTTTATAAATTATGTCCAAACGTAACATTAGGTACACAGTGATTTAAATCACTAATTGATTATGATTAGCGTACAGACAGTCACATAAGCATCAGTCAAGTCGATACCTAGAAGTACAATTTTGCAATCGACTTAAAATATTTACTTACATTATCTTAGTCTTATTGTAGTACGGTCAAATCGTACATTAAACTCGCAAAACATGTAGTAAAGCTGCATTTTTGGTATGTTATTTAGACACCATAGGGCAGTATAAAACCACATTTTGCAAGCAAAAAAAAGTTGTGCTAGCTGCGTTATACGTGAAAAACTGTGAAATTTACTGTCTATTTTTAGTTTCTGATTTTTATAAAAAAAGCCTTACGTTTTTCGACAATATGTATCAGGTAACGTTTAAAGATGAATGAATTTGTAACAAGATAAGGTTACACAACATGCATCACCGTAGGTCTTATAGTTTCAGAGATTCGAGACTTCAAATAGTACCCTGTTTTGTAAACTAGATAAAATGTTGAGTTTTGCTAACGTTTTTGGTTTAATATCGCCTTACCTAATTATGCTACGAAAAACATGAAATAATTGTCTTATAGCGCAATACAAAACCATTTCAGTAAACTTTGTAATTGAAACTAAAAACGCGAAATTCAAAAAGCAGGAGGTCCGCTATCCAAGTTTTTCATACAAAATGGCAAGTCGTGTTGCAAAGCTGCAATTTTTGTATATTATATAAGCTCTATAGGGATCTACGAAAATGCATATTACAAGAAAAAAAAAAACAGGATTTAGGTATAGGACGTAAAAAACTGAAAAAAAATCGGACTTTTTTTAGTTTTTGACGTTTAACTAAAAAACTATAACTTTGTGATACTAATTGCTATAAAACTATGAAAGATATTAAATTTGAAAGGATTTGAGCTACCTTGCATTACCCTAAATTATATAGATTTAGAGATGCGACATTTCAAAATGTGCCCTTCATTAAGTTAAGCAAATAAATGCATGTTTTGAAGCCTCGTATACCCCCAACTATAAGACTTACAGTAATTGTTATCGGCTCAATTTATTCCAAATTTAATGTAGTTATTATCTACAATTACTTTTTTTTCTTAGCGCGAACGTTTTGTCAATATTTAGTGAATAGCTTTAACGTAACCTTAAATTTGTTTATGTTTTGATGAAAGGGCACTTTATGAAATGTCGTATCTCAAAATATATAACTTACGGTGATGCAACGTAGCTCAAATCCTTTCAAATTTAATCTTTTTTCTTAGTTTTTTAGCAATCAGTATCAAAAAGATAATAGATTTTTAGTTAAACGTCAAAAACTAAAAAAAGTGCGATTTTTTTACCGTTTTTTACGTCTTATGCCCAAATTATTTTTTTGTTTTCCTTTTAATATGCATTTTCGTACATATCTATAAGGCCTTTATAATATACCAAAATTGCAGCTTTGCAACTCGACTTGCGATTTGTATGAAAAACTTAGATAGCGGGCCTCCTGCCTTTGGAATTTCGGGTTTATACTTTCAACTACAAAGTGGCGGGACGACCTGACAAGATGGCGGGACGACCTGGATGCCTTTCTTAACAACTGGCTGGAGGAAGCACACACTCGGGAGTCATGGAGTTTGAGGGGAGAGGCCTTTGCCCAGCAGTGGGACACAAATTCAGGCTGAATAAAAAAAAAAAAAAAAAAAAATGTCATTTGAATAAAAGATTGGTTGTTATTCTTACTGCCGTCACCACACGGCCACTGCCACGCTAGTCTAAGCTAAAAATAATATTTACCTAAAGCAAGCAATCTCATCCGAAAGCTATGATATCAGTTAAGAATCGTAGTGGTAGCCGGGCTCGTGTATCGGGTATCTCAATGTGCACATAAAGGGACGCGCCTTTCCTTCGGCAATAAAGAGACCATTTAATCGAAGCTTATCTGCCGGAAGCATTCATTAGATGATTGCCTTAGCTCTTTCACATTGTCCGTTCCGATATCGGATGTAGGATCCGGCATCGTGAACAAATTCGTGGCTGTCTGATCGGAGGTGATAATGATGATTATACTGAAAAAAAACCGGCCATGAGCATGTTGGACCATGGTCAGTGTAGGGTTCCGTAGGTACTAAAAAACTGATACCGATTATGTTCGAAATAAGCTTCATTTTCATGATTTTTAGGGTTCCGTAGCCAAAATGGCAAAAACGGAACCCTTATAGATTCGTCATGTCCGTCTGTCCGTCTGTCACAGCCGATTTACTCGGAAATTATAAATGCTACAGTAACGAAACTTGGTAAGGATATGTGTTGTATGAACCGCTACAGGATTATGATACTAAATTGTAAAAAAAACCATTGGGGTGGGAGCCCTCCATACATGTAACTGAGGGATAGAATTTTTTTTTTAGTTGTATATAAGCGTGTGGGGTATTAATAGAATGGTCTTTGAAAATGATATGAAGGTTTATAAATCTCATTTTTATTTAAGCAAATCGTTTTCGAGATATCAGCTCTCAAAGTCTGAAAAACGTGTTCCCCCCTCTATTTTTTAAACTACGCTATATAAAATTCTAAAAAAAATATATGTTATGCACATTAATAAACTCTATCAACGAGTTTTGGTTTGATTAAATTATCTCCTATAGTTTTTGAGGTAGGTTGATTTACCTGTATTTTTTTAATAATAAATTGATAATGGTACGGAACCCTTCGCGCGCGAGTCCGACTCGCACTTGGCCGGTTTTTTTTTCATATTTTTGTACCCACGAAATACGTAATAAAAATGAAAGGAATGCTCGCAAAAAAGCGAGTCAGTCAATGGGAATGTGAATGAAAAAACATAGTTAACATTTTAATCACATAGGCACTTAACAGTGAGATATACTATAATGAAAAATAGTATTTGAAATACATATTATTATCTCTGAAAATAAGCTGAATCCAGAAAAGATCACATGACATTATAGTGTCAAAATGTGGCCAGAAATACAGCTTCAAAGTTTATCGGCTTACTCATTTCCTACTCTCTAGATACTACTCTACGTTTTGTAGGAGTACAAAACGTGCCATTACATCCTGTTAACCTTTGTCAGCGTGCGGTTGGGGCTCATGCATATAAATCATGCGAGGTTTTTTCGGCTACTTTTTTACCACTATCCACCACCAGTGGACCCCTTCTACTATCGGAAGCTACCAGCTTCTGACAGGAAGAAGTTACATGAAACAAATAAAAGAGAAAGTAGACGTTGTGTCGTACAAGGAAGTCAAGAAGGCGGCTTTGGACAGAGTTAGATGGAGACGGCCACATTCATCATTTACGCCGACAAGAGTTTGACTCTTAAATTTATGATGATGTGTCTATCTATTACAGGTACGTACGTTTAAGTATGTGTATTCTTTTAGTAGCTATCCACAACACAAGCCTTAATTGAGCTTATCATGGTGGATAGGTGAGATTTTCCCATAATTTTTATTTATTTAAGGATTGAAGGCCTGAAGACCTCAACCGTCTCAAATATGCTACCCTTGGTAGCAGGTACAATTATGCGGCGTTTAGGGTTGAAACTTTGGGGCTGTGTGGGCCAAGTGTGTGTCATCTCTATAAGGACATTTCCAGGCGCCTTATGGAGTGACCAGAAGGCTGGCCAGTATTTCGCGCAAAGACTTAGCAATCTTAGCATAGCAGTTCAGCCCTGCAATGCGGTCAGCTTGCTGGTCACTCAGCAGGACAACAGGACCTGGAATATTTTTTTGATTTTTTACTTATGTTTAAGGTTCTTGTATTTTTTAAATGAATTACCTACCTATTTAAGGATGATAAATGTTGATATAAATATCAAAAGATGACCATTGTATTTATTTCACTTCACTTTCATTCCATCCGACATTTCATATCGTGTACTGTGAAAACTTGTACCGTCCGCACCCAACGACATCTTACCTATTAAATCCGACAAAATACTCGATACCGGTTTTTAATAGCAGCGCTCAAGTAAATTAATGATAACAACAATTCAAGCAATTCGAGTAAGTCAATTGAATAAGTGGATAAGAAATATTTCCAAGTTTAAAGCTAATAAATTACAGAGGCGTGAGTGGCGAGGGGATCGAGGCTAATTATAAACATTTTCTAAAGCCTGAGAAATTCGGCTACTGCCAACTACGAAATCCGCAAACGGAGATATTTGCGGACTTAAATAGGTAGTGAGCATGCTTTTCTTAACCCATTTTACCCAACGACGTCCCAGGGTGCTTAGCCAAGTTGCCAATCGCTAACGCTTAATTGTCAATCGTAAACGAAAGGCAGCTGCCTGTTTTTGTCGCACTAATATGAAAGAGTGACAGAGATGGAAAACTACTAACTAGAAAGGGTAGTCTTGCGCACTGATATTATGTCACACTGGGGGCTACATGTCACCCATAGTGATAAAGAAATCCTAAAGACTACTGTAGAGAATAAAACATCGTACAACTATAACTATTTGCTCTCCAAGGCTTAATAGTCGTAAGTAGCTATCTTTACACATCTGGCCTAAACCAATACGTGTGAATGGAGGGGCAGTGTAAATGTTTTTGTAAATACGAGGGGCAAATAGACACGATGGCCCTTGTATCGATACTGCGCTAAACGAGGGCGTCAGAGCAAATAATTCTATTAGACGGACTCGAATGATTTCTTTTGGCGATTGATTTACGGTGGATTTACGGTGGACTGATGACCTTCACCAGGTCATCAGTCCACCTTGTGGGGGGTCTACCCACGCTGCGCCTTCCGGTACGTGGCCGGCACTCGAGAACCTTCCCGCCCCAACGGCCATCGGTTCTACGCGCAATATGCCCCGCCCACTGCCACTTCAGTTTAGCGATTCGGAGAGCTACTTCGGTTACTTTGGTTCTACTGCGGATGGTCTCATTTTTAATCCGACCCGCGAATTTACATCAGACCACCTTAATCAAAATTTTCTTTATAGATTATCCTGCATAGGTACATTCTTCTGTAGTATAGTACTATTTTTATATTAGAAAGGACTTCGGCTTGTCTGTGAACAATCTGCAGATAGGTACTATTTGCGAAATGCACAAAATAGTGCAAGTTGCTTAGTTCCAGCCTGTCCCAAAATCCTTGCTTATTTCAGAATTAATTATTTTAATTTAGAGCGGTCATGGTGCTCAAAAATATCTGAACACGACCAACGCTATGGCAATAGAGGCCTGCAGGCCTTGCCAAAATGCCATTCTGCAATCGTATAAACGATAAGTAATAAATATATGAGAATGACAGATTCGTATGAAATGACTTTTCATACGAATCTCCATACGTCACCATTTCCATACGTAATTATCTAATTATGGTCAAGTGACTTATCGCTAATCGTATACGATTGAAGAATGGCATCTTGGTTAGGCCTTCAGATATTTGCACCTAAAAAAGCAAATACATATGACAGAATCTAGAAAAAATCAATTAAATATGGCTGTCTTTCCACAGCATTTGACGTCGTTGACACATGTCATGAAACACGTTTGCAGACACAGAATTAGATTTGGATAGAAGAAACAAGTTCATTCATTTGTATGTCGGCCGAGCGTGTCAGATTTTGTACTGAAGTTGTTACTTGCCTATGATTTTAATTATGTCTCAGGTTCTTGAGTATTCATATTTTTTTGTGTTGTTGCAATTAATATTACTTAAGGAGGCATTATTAATGTTCTTGTTCACTTCAACTTACAAAATTTGACGCCCGAAAGCTGCAAGCTGCGATTAAAGACGTACAACTCAGTGGATTTCACTGAGTTCATTTGACACGCTAAGTAGATACGTTCGCTTGATCTATGGTATGACATCTGTGTTTGCAGATATATTTTTACGTTAATATTAATAAATATCAATAATTTTAACTAAAAATGTATGTGAACTCAATGTTTAAGATTTTAAGTTCTTAATAAAACCAAAATTGCGTTCTAAAAGTGCGTTATTATGGAATAATTCATGTTTTTAGGTTTGTTAACATTTTTTAAGACGATTGGTATACATACAAATTCCTTCAGCTATCAAGTCACATGACGCTGCCATCGACTCGATAGTGCAACATAAATCTCTATCAAAAAATAATAACGGCACGTAATAGTAACATAAGGTAAGTTCAAAAGTGGTGCATAGCGGAGCATCGCGAGTCGCGGCCGCCGGCAGGTGGCTTAAATTACCGCATTTGTTACACGTTTACACGAAACTGTATCAATATTTCATGCGGATTTACACCAGCTATCGCGTTTGCATTTTGCTGTCCTAAAAATACGCGCACTTGGTATCATGCCTGGAGCCTTTACAATTCGTGTTTGTTTTTTTTTTGCTAACCTGTTGGAATCCGAATTTATAGAGATGTAAGAATTATAAAAATGTGGAAATTTCTTCTTGCAGTCATTTTACATCAAAGCCACAGTTAGGTTATACCGGGTTGGCCAAAGTACTATGCCAATCGTCAGTAAAATAATAAAAAACGTAAACAAATATGGCTGACTTTCCATAGCATTTGACAAATATTGTGAAACACGTTCGCAGATATATTTTTACGTTGTTCTTCTTCTTCTACCTAGGTATATTGTAATAATGCATTTTTTTAGGTTTGTTTACTTTGTTTTGATTTGTACCCTACAACATAATAATAATAATATTTTTTGTAAGTACATATTTTATTTTGGGATGACGAAGCTTGTTGCGGATTGCTTTATTGTTTGTTTTGTGCTGCTTCATTTTTAGTTCCCACTTGACAAAGCCTGCGCTGTGGATTTCAGACTTGTTATCGATACCTACTATAAGGTTGAAGTGAAATAAATATTTTATTTTATTTTTTATTTATTGAGATATTAAATTTGTTTACAACGGCATTTCAGCGAACCAATAAACCAGACTACTATTTAACATAAACATAACTAAAAAGACATGTATTCCGAAGCTTGTAAGCAATTAAGCGTTGCATTATGCTGAGACGAGTCCATTTCGTGGTATAATATTAAATGCTGAATTTGTCTGTTTTGTTTTGTCCTGTCATGCTTGTTATATTTGCCACGAATAAATAATTTGTATATCTATAAAATCTATGTGTGCAATGGGAGTAATGGGACCACAAAATGAAGACACTACTATATTAAATAAATTTCAGGAGACAATCATACACAAATCAACCTAGTCCCAAACTAAGCTTATAAAATAAATAAATAAATATTTTGGGACATTTTACACAAATCGACCTAGTCCCACGGTAAGCTGAATTAAAGCTCGTGATGTGGGTACCAAGCGACGATATATTTAATAGATAGATACATATAGATACCTACTTAAATACATAGACAATCGTGCACCATCTCTACTAAACAAATAATTTTACGTTATATTTTATTTTAAGGTTTATTTAGTTTTTTTTAATCATGCTTTAAAAGGTCTGTGTAGAGTAGAGTCTGGCAAATGAAAGTTGAGAATGAGAAATGGCGGCAAATTAATAAAATATAAAGTATGGTATCACTGGGTTGCATCCCGAAAATCAGTCTCAACAAATTTTACTTTATTTTTAAATTAAAAATTTTGAAGGTTTTTTTTATGTTTATTTGACCGACTACTCCGAAAAATCCTCATCATTAAGTATCACTTTTTTTTTGCTTTTACGAAGGTTTAAGGTCTAGGGCAGGCTTTAGAATACCAAAAATCCTTGGGATAAGTTTTATTTTTTTTATTTACGTTCATTAATGCTATTTTGATGCGTTTTTAACGTAAAATTTTGAATTTGGTATTTTTTTATCCTACTTGTATCAAAGTGAGGACGTTAATTTTTTTGTCAGTAAATGCTTTATTTGTAGTCATACTTTTACAAAAATACCTACTCGCGAACTTTTTTCTTTCTTCTCCAACTCGCATAACTTTTCTACCGTATTCTACTCCTTCAACCTCTCCCAGACCTTCTGGTAAAAAAAAACAAATGACCATTTTAAATCAACCTAACATAAATACAAACATAAATCTATTATAGTCGATAGTATACAGCGTGTTTTTCTTCATATGCTATAACTTTAAGGGAAGCTTATTTAGGTCAAATATAATTAATTTCTCTAAGAAACTAGTGTTTTAACTCTTACCGATATTGAGTTATTAAAAAAATAAGTTTAATCACTGAACATGTGTATTGCAACCTTTATTACATTCTAATGTTATTTATTTTGACATGTGCCGTCAGTCACCTGAGATTAACTTTCATTTTATTCTTAAGGTTCTCTCACACTTACCATTTCATTTATTATGTATGAAAACAAAAAAAAAATATTTTTTATCGAATTTTCCAAAAGCCGATATACCAGACAACTTCTATTAATGGCCCAAGTAACCTGTCTAATTTATTGCAAATCGAAAAGAACACCCTGTATTAGATAATGAGTACAAGAAAATTTATTGAATAAAGGTAAGTATCAAAATGGTACTTCGTACTAACCTAGGAACACCGATATCGTGTGTAAGCATTCATGTTTTTCCTTTTAAGCGATGATTTTCTCCTCTTGTTTTTCTTTATATTTACTTATTATAGCACGCTGCAGCTTACGAACATTACTTTTCATAGTATTTTTCATCATAAACACCTTAAAACGTTGCAATTGTGGAAAGCGAGCAATGGATGTCAAGTCGAACGAAAGACAGAACATGACGTTTGACAATTCAGCTTGTGATGCCATATGAAAAGTTCCGTAAAAAACTCATTCTCAGCTTTCGTTAGCCAGACTCTAAGTGTTCAATCCACAGATAAAATATAGGGAAGATTCCGTGTATTAAGACATACATGAACAAACTATTGTCATCCTTCACCCCATCTCAAGACGTATTCCATAAGGAAAAAGAGACAAATAAAGTAGCTCTACTTGGTCGTGAACTCCATCAACGACTCCATTTTCTTGAACAATGCTACCAACCTGACTAGATAAAATGTCATTACTATTAGTGATGTCCAGTCTTCAATCGTATACTTTTATCGTCAATAATAATATTTTAACCAAATTAGGTAGCGAATACAGTAGGAATAAACCTTATTTCCTACTCAAAATCACGATCTTCTTCGATCGTGATTTCAAAATCTACATTTTAGGATAAAAATAAAATCACAAAGTTAACGAAATATTTTCTTTAATTAAAATGTCATAATGAGGGTTTCCTAAAACGTATGCCACTAGTTGGCGCCACTTAGCCGTAAGGTCCCGCTAAGAAACACAATTATCTAGCCCCAAAGAAAGACTAAGTAAATGTTTTTTTTTTTTTTAATAAAGTTTAAATTTTTTTATGTATTTTTTTTAACTCATACAAAATATTTAAACCAGAAACTATAAACATAGAATTTAGACAAGTTTCTGGACCTGCTCCTGCCCTGGTGATTTCAGAAAACTCTCATTATAACATGTTTTATGGACTTATCATTCCTTAAAGCATACCTAACAATTTTGGTATGATGGCTTCTTTATAATTAAATTAATCAGTCTACACAAGTATCACATGAGGGTCATTATTAAACTAAATTTAATTTACTTGCTGGTTGACATGACATTGGATGATTACCAAATATGGTGGGTAGTACGTCAGAATGTAATCACTTATTCGCGTACCCTTGCCTGAAACAACAGCTTAAAATTGTGCGGAGCATATTTTTGAATACTCTTTAGGGTACCAGTCGTCTGCCTTTTTGATATTTTTGACCCATAATAGCCTTTGTTCAGTGTCCAGTGGAAACCTGTTGGACATTAAAAACATCGATTCATTTTTGAGTTGACTATCAATACATTTATCGATATCACGATCGGTCTCTTAAGTACCACACTATGCGATACAAATGTTTGAATCCCACTATTTATAATTACATTACGAATGTAAATACAAATGGTTTAATCACAAAACTACACATATGTATCCGACAACAAATATTGAATAAGATTTTCAGTTACTTTTACCTTAATAAGGTTCGAAATCTTAAAATTCAAGTCAAAACTAAATTGCCGGTGAAACGTAATGTCTTTATTTTGTTCATTCAGGTAACCCTGGCGGTTTTTACACCCTGGAACCACACAAGTCATCACTTTTATCACATTCCGTGCACTTATCGAACAGAAATATACATGAAAAGCTTTATTTTAATCACTTTTACTATTTGCGGTTTAGGTGCACTAGTATACACAAACAAAGATCGTTGACAGGCATTGCCGGCGTCACCCACAGATAAAATAGACTCGGTCTATCAATTTTATATGTCTATGGTTCAATCTTTCTCTAGTAATATAGACTAGACATAGACCACTAACAAGAATATCGTTGAAAAAAAAAAGTGTATAATGACCTTTTTGACAAGAGAAAGGCGGCAAATTAAAAAAATAACCATGAGTAAGTTTTAAAATTTTACCGATATTTTTTACCAACTAGTTTGTTTGCCAGAATGTATGCACCAAACAATGAGTGAAGCATAAATGCGCAATAAACATGTTTGTGTCTATGATCCGGGCGGAGTACGGTCTCGTTAATTCCGGCAGGGCGCCGATTCCGTTCCCGGATACAATCCCGTGATCCCGGCGTGATGTTGCATAATGCCGTCCATGCCCGGCCCTGCACACGCTCGCTTATCAATTTAAAATCTTAACTCGTTCTGGGATAGGAATAATGGATTTTTCTAAATAAAGACATGTCATCTAAAAGTATCATACATTACAAATTCTTATACATCTCCATAATGTACTGGGTAAAATCAGATTGGTGATAAAAAATAATATTTTCTGAATCTACTCATGACTACAGCCAACTTTTACCATGGGACCATCTTCGAAAACATCACTTCAATCAAAATCTTCATCTCCATACAAATTATGAAACCAACTTTTGCTATAATTCATTAATATGTAGGTATCCATTTTCCTTCCTTCCAAGATTCCTTACGTATAGATATTAATGAACTCGATACCAGAATTTACACATTTTTTCTGCCAAATTCGATATAAGTCCCATCGTAAAAGTTGATCGTAATCACGAATAGATCCAAAAAATATTATTTTGTATTACCATTTTGATTTCAACCTGTATAAGCCTGTACGCTTAGCATATGATTGGTATGTCAGTATGTCGCCGCGAGATAGATTTTCTCAAACATGCAATGAAATGCTGTCATTACGTGTGTCATTCGCCGCCGGGAAATATGTCGTTGCAGGCCTAGGCAGGGAAGTATTTTGTTTTTAATTTGAAAATAAACATATATGGCGTCTGTGTTCATAAACAGGTTAAGCAACTGTTTTTTTAATAGGTTCGAACTTTATCTGACCAAAAATATTATTAATGCCTATTACACTACACACGAACTGATAATCCCAAAAAAATCTGTATGATTAGATTTATTTCAATTTTATACTTCAACTTATTAAATATTAACAAAACTCAATTCACCAGTAACAAGAAAACATTCAATATCATTTGCTTTATATTTTTATTTATCATTAATACCTAATTATTAGGTTGTTTATAACAGCCCTAATACGGTTTATCCAAAAAATGCACAAGCGGAAAATGGATCATTTCCTTAAAAAAAAAAACATTTTGGCGGGATTAAAGGGTAATTAAAAAAAACCTTTATTCAAGTGGAATTAATTTTTTATTGTCGATGTTCATAAAATAAGATTAAATAAATATGAGTTCCGATGATAGCAGCAATGAAGAAACAATCTGTACACCGCCAAAATTAAGGGCGGAGGCTCAGTTAGCTATAAATAACTTGTTGCCGCCAAAATCAAAAGAAAAATACATGAAAACTTATGAAAGTTTCTTAAGTTGGAAGACTGAAAAAAAATGCCCATGGTTTTTAGGGTTCCGTAGCCAAAATGGCAAAAACGGAACCCTTATAGATTCGTCATGTCCGTCTGTCCGTCTGTCCGTCTGTCACAGCCGATTTACTCGGAAACTATAAATGCTACAGTAACGAAATTTGGTAAGGATATGTGTTATATGAACCGCTACAGGATTATGATACTAAATTGTAAAAAAAAACTATTGGGGTGGGGGCCCTTCATACATGTAACTGAGGGATAGAATTTTTTTTTTAGTTTTATATAAGCGTGTGGGGTATTATTAGAAAGGTCTTTGAAAATGATATTAAGGTTTATAAATCACATTTTTATTTAAGCAAATTGTTTTTGAGATATCAGCTCTCAAAGTCTGAAAAATGTGTCCCCCCCCTCTATTTTTTAAACTACGCGATATAAAATTCAAAAAAAAATATATGTTGTGCACATTAATAAACTCTATCAACGATTTTTGGTTTGGTTAAATTATCTCCTATAGTTTTTGAGGTAGGTTGATTTAACCGATTCATTGCGTGTTCCATTTTCAAAGACTTTTGTCTGTGGCGGCGAACAATTTTTTCATGACATCACAGGCGTGCCTTACGCCATAGAATATGATGACAAGCCTATCGTGTCATCCGCCATGTGTAAAAAATTATGAACATTTTTAGTTTTTTTCATTGATTTTGACTTCATTGAGTTCAGTTGAAATCTAACCAAGGAAGTGAACTGATCAAAACGTTGATTTTAAACTGTTAGTGGCTTCTAACCGATTATATACTACGTGTTTTACTTGAAATGGATGGTAAGTGAGTTTTAAACATCAGAGGTTACAAACATTTTCTACTAAGTATAATGTTTATAATGATGTATAGTGGGATAACGGAATGGGGATTTTTTTATAGTGCAACGCGATTTAAACCTATGCATTTAATATCTTCGTGATTTCTCCTTGAATTATTCATTCAAGTCAGTTAGGTAACAAATCATTTGTCTTGAATTACAAAAAGTACCTAATATGTTCATTTTAATATTTATTTTATAAATAAAATAACCCTATTACAACTTTTAATTAATTTTGAAACTCATATCGACACTGGAAATTTCAAATGTTGTAAGTACACTTTGAATTGCATAGAACTCAGAAAAAAATTCTCTATCGATCTGTATAATTAACTTTTTGATATCGCTTCAAATAAAGAAGTTATGAAGTGAATTAATTTTGTCGTAACTTCATATTGCTTTAAAAAAAATGTTGTATGGGTCAAATTTTTAATTTGAAGGGATAACGTGTCCATTTTCAACGTAGTATATCCTTCTTATTCATAAATCCCTATGTGGTTAGTTACTACAGCAAAAGAAGGTGCCTTTACGACATTCTATCTAATGAAATAAATACGAAACTTTGAATTCACAATGACGTAAGGGACAAATATTTTAGGCCTTTGTGCGTTACAACACAATTTCGAAGATAGTATGGCTCTATTCTCTTAATAAACTGAGTCGTATGTACATATAAATCAAAATAATTTTAAAGTTTGATGTCGTAACTCACCTTTAAATTTTATAAAGTATACGTTACTACATTAAATACGGTACATGAATGAGAGTTACGCCTCAAAAAAGATGATATTTAAAAAACATGAAAGTTTTTTTGTGTACGTTATAACATTTTGTTTAGTTTCTTATAGCACTTGCAACAGTGCCGGTGCGACTTGACCCAGGGCGTCTCAGGAAGAGGGGTGAGGGCAGAGCAGTATTTTTACTACCACATAGATACTGCATCGACCAGCGACTCACGCACGTTTCCACTTCCATCCCTGGAGCATATACATCTCTCTAACGATTCCTCTCTGGACGGCCAACGGCCAATCAAGGCAAGCCGAGTCCTACAGTTCATCTTGGATTCTACTCCGACCGACGAAAACATGCCTCAGACGATGTCGCTATTGCCGAACAGCTCGCCAAAAGCTGCCCCAATCTTATTATTAACTCCCTGGAAATCATGGGCTTATTTATAATTAGCTGTCTTTTGCCAATTCGAGAAATTTACTCTGTAGTACACGTGAACCGTGAACCAGTCTCAGCAGGCTATTGAAAAGTGTAATGAGCTATGATCATTGCATGGATCAGACGGTCAGAGATAGGGCTAAAGTAGTAAGGTCCGGACATCTGCCATATTATCATCTTTATTATTGTTGTTTTGGTCTAAAAGTCATTACTGATTATTGTCGAGGCCAGAACATTCCAGATTCTGAAGGCTGCAATTTTGTGTACATCATAAGGTCTGCCTAGGTGAATACTTCTTTTATACATTTGTGGTCTGCAGAAACAGAGGAGGAGGAGGTCCATAGTAGATTAATTGATAGTTTAAATCAATATGTTGCAACGTTGCACAGTAGTTTGCTCTGATTTTTGACAGAAGCTACATATTGCATCTTGTTTCTTACCCATGATTGTTATACATATGTTAATAGTTAGGATTCTCGATTCCTCACAGGCTTTGTTACTTTTGAGCTCAAGTAGCTCTTTATTGTTTTCTGTTATTGAACCCTTGGATAAGAGCTTACGAGTGAGAGTTACTTTGATGGACTTCAACTGTGCGATTGCTCTTATCTTATCTTATTATATTTATCTAGTTTGTTCAGCAGAGAATATGGCTCCGGTTTGGTGATTCCATAGAAAGGCTCTGGGCTGACAATGCGTGTGTTGCCGTTCTTTCCGGTATACTCATCTGCTGTTTCGTTTCCAACAATATTGGAATATTCTAATACCCATCTAAGTGTTACTTCATTAAAGTCAAGGGCGTTTAATTTATTCTTGCAGCACTGGACTTGAGGGATTCTAGTGAGAGCATCGCAGCTTGACTGTTTGAGTTGATGTAGATAATAGATAATATTGGTTTTTAGGTTTCTGGCCAAATTGATTTCCACACATAATGTAATATTTATGCGTGGAAATCATCATAATATTGACTTCTGTCTAGAAAATGAATTTTGCTCATGCCGACGCAAACCCTGACCTTAGGCCTCTCACCTACTTGTACCTGTGGTGCCATTTTCGACAATCATTCTGGTCATTGGTCCATTTGTATCTTGAGGGTATTTCGACTGTCTGATGAAGCCACATTCGATGTGCTTGTTTTATTCCCGAAAGCCCAGGCTTTCAAGTTGGTTTTTGCAGGGTGTTCAAACACTGAGAACACCCTGTCGTTGTGTGAAATTCATACTCAGTTATATTGAGGGTTGGAGTAGCTATTCTGTTAGAGAGCACTCTTCGGACCCATATAGTCGTGGTTTCATCCCTTTGATTTAATTTCATTAAGGATGGTTTCTGTGAGTTTATTATCGAAAGCACCTTCGACATCAAGGAATACACACCGACCTGTTTTCTTATTCTCTAGACTTTAACGCCGCTTTGATAACCTGTATCGTGTGCTTAGCTTATTTTTGTTTTATTTCTTTCTGTTATTTTCTTACTGGTGCAGTAAAGAATTACTCAAGTCATGCCAAGTGTTAGTCAAGTGGGGTAGTTTTTGGTAAACATGTTGATTTAGACTTAGCGATCTTGCCACCAAGTAGTGAAAAAAATAGAGATGTTAGACTAATAGGTTTGAAGGACTTAGAACGAGTATTATCTACACTCGTTTTCCCTGCTTTTTGGTATAAAGCGTACCTTGACACTAGTCCATTTTCTCAGTATAAACCCCAATGCAATGCTTGCCCGAAATATTTTACCAGGTGCGGAAGGAGGACGCCTTGATTTCGTTTTGATAATGTAGGAAATATCTCATAATTTCCAGTCGATTTGAATGGCTTGCACTAACTCAGCGCTCCTTGATCATTTTTTGGTCTACAAATGTAGGTTTTCAGTCAGTGTTTCGTTCCCTAAGGATTCGATAGTTCCTTTGACCGCACGTCTGAATAGCACGAGTATCATCAAAAAGGGTCATAGATCTTCGCGGAAGCAGTTAGATTACTTATCCAGAATTTCTTTCTTAATATAGATGTTTTTGTTTCGGGCTCAGGTTGCTCTCGATATTTGTTTTCTTCTTTTCACAACACTAAGCTGACTAAAATATATACATACCTAACATGTTTGGTTTTATTTCCTATAAATTGTAACGGGTTATCTAAAATATAATAAATTACACGTGAAATCGATCTCCGTCTATGAAAATAATACAATTGTAAGTACACAACTTTATATTTCCTTGCATTTTTAAGCTACTTACTTCAATTAATCTGGAAACTAGAATGACTTTAAAACAGAAAATGGTTGTAATGTAGCATGTTATTTGACAGTAACGACAAAGAGGTAGTGTTTTCGTTTTTGTCGTAACAGATTTTCATAAAAATACTAGACATTTTTGGGGGCGTAAGGGACATGTGCCTAGTAAATTTCTTGCGTGAGGGACACTATCTCCGAAACTATTGAGTTTACATATGTATACCTAATTGTCTAATAAAGAGAAAGCTTTATCGTAGTTATGTATATAAGAACCATCTAATTCGGATGAATATGTAAAAAGTTACGATTTTTTTAAATTGTGGGTTTTGTTTTATGGCTCTCCTGAAAAGTGGACCTTTGTCCCTTACGACATTTGAAATTTCCAGTGTCGATATATAACATTTACCTACTGTTCTTAACGGTAGTCTAAGACCCAAATTTTGCCCCAATATGGAAAAAGTTACAGAAAAACGCTGCGCCATTGTTTGAACATAGTGATACGTTCCAGCTTCGTGTTTTGACACACGTGTTAAAATATACAAAGTGTAAATGCGTTGTGTTGTAAACAAATATGAAAATATCTTGGAATCGTTTTATTAGAAACACGTACTAAAAATCACAATTCAAACTATTTACTTAAGTATACCGAAACTTACCCAACATTTGATATTTGTAAAAAAGGGATTGTGCGAATTTTTTATACAGTCATGGCCAGATAATTAAGAACAAGATTATTTTTCCCATGTAACTGCATACAAAAACCACTTTCGATGTTTTATTAATATGTCAAAACGAAAACAAATGTAGATAGAGTTTTCGTCGTCCGCAGCCAGTATTTAGAAGTTATAATAAATATGAAGCTCTTTGTCCATTGAACACGAACATAAATAAACTTGAACTTTTTCTTTATAGTTTTATTTTAATAATTTCATTGCGTCTTCCATTTTCAAAAGCTTTTGACTGTAACAGCGTCACGCGACAGGTTTGCCTTACTGCATATAATAACGCACGCCTATCGTCATCCGCACTGGAACGCTGACGCGTAAAAATAGTGCTGCTTGAAAAGGTTGTTAACAACTGAATTTGAAAAAATAATAAAATATTTTGAATACTCCAGAAACGAAGGCTACTAGCTTGTTCTACATGGCAAACAATAATAATTTTGTTCGGGGTGAACCTTTCTGAAACTTAATTTGAAGAAGTTTTAGTCGATTTTAAAATGACACTCCTCTCGTGTCACACGCCATTCGTTAAAAACTTTGATGACACTCCTGGCGTGTCATCCGCACTGAAACGGTATTGTATTTTTTAATAATAAATTGATAATGGTACGGAGCCCTTTGCGCGCGAGCCCGACTCGCACTTGGCCGGTTTTTCAGAAAATGTATTACTAAAATACTTAAAGTGAGATTGTAACTATTCTTAACATATATTATTTTAAGTTTAACTCATATTATAAATGGAGTGAAAATGTAGTTAAGCATAGGCAGAGTTGGGCAAAAAGTAATATGATTACTCCTTCCGATTACCTACTTTTGTATGCGTACTTTGTAATATATATTACAAAGTACACATACAAATGTAATATACAGAAGTAATCATATTAGTTTTTGCCCAACTCTGAGCATAGGTACCTAAAATTGCCAGTATGTTTAAGGCTGCAAATATGAAAATACAAGACTTGGCAGCACTGTGTTTAAATTATACCATATTAAACATTTATTATTTGAATGGTGTATTTATTTATTTCATTGCATTAGTCTGAGAAAAGCACTATACATGCCTAGCCGTGAAAGGGGCTTGCAGGCTTCGTAACTAGCCGGCCTCCCTACGGTCGGCCGTCTATAATACTCAGCCTGCAACCCCCTATTTCCCAGCTGCTGCAGTAATGTACTATTTCTATCTTTTACCAACTATATGAATAAAAGAGGGATGGATAGTCTACCTCGCGACGGCATATTGTCACACTGATCCTGTTCTAAGCCTACTGTTCTTATAAATCATATGTAAATGTACCTACAAAACAGAATTTCTAATTAAATAAAATCTTCCGAAATATCTAGCTAGAGTCGAGCACAATTTTATTGTTTACATGGTTTAGGATAATCTATTGGTAATTAAACCATCACGATGAATATGGGTATTTTTTGTGAAAATAATTTACAATGGTGCATTCCACGAGAATGTCGGGTACGTGACGACGTTCTTCGCGTACATCTAAGAAAGTTACGAATACAATTTTTGGTGTATCTTAATTTTAAAACTAGGAATTTGTATTTATAGAAAATTCTCGTACTTTCCATATATTTCTAAGGTAGTTGTCATAGCCGTCACGTTCCCAACAAAGTAGACTTTTTCGTAGAATGCACCTTATATATCTATCTACATATAACATCAAAAGATTATTTAGTACATCATCAGCCTATGATAGTCCACTGCTGGACGTAAGCCTCTGTTATTAACTATTCGTATAAACCCAGACGCATTAGGAGGTAAATGCCCATAATCGCCACGCTGGGCAAGCGGATTGGCGATCGCAGTAATGTGTCCACTATGATGACGCTGCTGCAAATCAATCTTTTGTCAAATAATAATACATTTGTCACCACCCCAACTCCTCCTGCGGGTGTAGTAAAAGTCGACTAAGGGATTGAAGTGTCACTGACCATTATTTAGTACATTAGAAAAAATAGTTCATTTATGCAGCAGAATTGTGCAAACAAAACAAATGTTAAAATGATAGTGTAATGGAAATAGTCCAGAAATGCATTGTTTCCAGGCGGTGGTGAAACACGCCGAGCAAGTTCGCCATCATACCTGCGTCACTTGAAAATTGAAAAACTTTCGCAATGCCTTTCTTATGGAAATAGTTCGCTTTGCGTTTGAGTGAGTTGTCATTGTAAGGATTCAGCCGGTCTCATTGAAATGATAGTTTGTGAGCGGGCACTTCGCGGGTTGCCCGGTTTGTCTGAGCCACTTGCCGGGATAGAAGTGATTTCGATATACTTCAATCAAAGGTGTCATGTCCACATTATTGCGAACGATGACGCAAATTTGTCCGATCTCTGGTCATAATTTAAACCTCCGTAGCTCAGTCGGTAGTAGGGTGTGCTCCCGGTTCTGAATTTGTATGGCAAGAACCGGGAATTCCCGGTTCCGGTACTTTATTTGTATAGAAAGGCAGAACCGGGAGCACACCCTAGTCGGTAGTGAGCTTGGAGGACTGGAGGTTCCTGCAAAACTGAAGGTTCTAGGCAGAGACCGGAACCGTTATTTTCTCCATACAAAAAGAACGGTTCTTTTTTCGTTCTTCGGTAAATAAATTGTAAGTTGATAGAGTGATTAAAAAATATGATATTGTAAATAACATACAATATTAAGCAGTATACAAAGAGTATAAAACGTTTAAAAATATTTGGCTATTTCGAGGTTTTTGTAAAATACCGTTCACTGCCCCCCCCCCCCCCCACACTGGACTTATGTATAATAATAATAATAAAATAAAATAATAAATATCTTGGGACATTTTACACAAATCGACCTAGACCCACGGTAAGCTCAATTAAGGCTTGTGATGCGGGTACCAAGCGACGATATATATAATACGAAATACGAATACTACTTAAATACATAGACAGCCATGACCAAGGAACAAATATTTGTGATAAATAAATACACAAATAATGCCCTCGCCGGGATTCGAACCCGGAACCTCCAGCTTCGTAGGCAGGGTCACTACTAACTAGGCTACAGAGGCTGACAAATGTATGCTTAGGTGTTGTTTTAAGTATAAAATACTATCGTATATATACTACTATCGTACTATAGTGGCATCGCTGAAATCTAATTTAAATAAGTTGTGGCTTTCAGACGAATCCAAATGATATACGCGGTATTTTATCGAATCCCTATTTGTATTATATATATGTGTATAAATAGTATATGTATATATTATATTTATATATATATTATATGTATGTATTGTATTTATAAATATATTATATGTATGTAGGTATAATGTCTTTATTATGTAACAATAGAGTAATAAGTATAGTAGATAAGAGTTAGATAAAAACAATAGTTTTTTTTTTTGTTTGGCGTAACGCCCACATATATAATTATAAAATTTATAATAATATTCAGTTATTTTCCCTGTAATCCTTACAATTTTGTACAGTTCGTCTGCCTAGCACTGCTCTTATTCTTTCAACTGCTCAAAGGTTAGCTGGAAGAGATCCCTTGCAGGGATAAGCTCGCCTTTGTACAATTGTCTTGTGTTTTGTGTACTTTTCTATATTTATTTGTACAATAAAGTGTTTTACTACTACTACTATCATATCATAAGGCAGTGCCCCCTCCTCAACGAAGTCCTGGATGCGCGCCTGCAAACGTATGCGGGTAGCGGGCTACGCGCATACGTTTGCAGCAGCCGGAACTGCACGCCGTCCAAATACCTTAAACGCTCTACGTTCCGCCGCACGCGCCGCTTGACACTTAGCCCTCAGCATTCAGGCCTTACACTTGCTTTTCTGTCCATCCCGCCCGCTCATACTCGTCTATTGGTGCGACCGAGAGGGACATACTCGTAAAGTAAGTTAGCGTTAAACTCACGGCGTTACCTCATAGTATGAAAGAGAAGAATTTATTAGAAATACATTATGCAGATTCATAGCAGCGATTAATTTTTGTCCTAAAATAACATTGATTTATTAAATAGTTATTTTATACATATATTAATTTGTTTCCTTATGTAGTCTTGTTTCTTTTACACTATTAACTAAGTAATTTAAAATAAAATATATTTAAAATAAAACTTTCTTCACAAATCCGCTCGTACTAAAAAGTAAAAAAAATATTTTGGTTCATACCGCTTATGATTTCCTACCCAAATCTTTAATCCTTTTACCCTATTCATTGAAATAAAATACATATTATTGCTAGGTACCCTACTGATCTATTTGAAGTCGGTGCAAAGCCACAGTAAAAACCGAATAATATTACGTTATATTAATATTTTGCAGGGTATTCATTAAATGAAAAATGTCATGTATGCCTACAAGATTTGCAGACTTCCATCGATTTCTCCAAGATTCCATCATCAGATCTGGACCCGATAACAATGGGACCAACTAGAAGGTTCTCTTTCAAACAAAAGAAGAATTTTCCAAATCAACCCATGCGTCATTCATTTAAAAAAAAGATTTCGTCGATTCGTAAACCTCCTCCTTTTTTGAAGTCGGTTAATAAAACTTTATTGTGAGTTCGTAATTCCTGGACCACCCATGGCAGACAATGATTTTTATCAGAATTCTGTATATAATCAAAATAAATGGAAACATCTGCAACAACACAAAAATATTCACATTACAAAAATATTCACCAAATTAACCAATGAAAAAACCGATTTCTCCAATATCCCATCACCGACTTGGTGGTGACGACAACAGGACCATATCAGTGTTATACCCGCTCGATATTTTTTTTAAATCGGCTCACGTTTCTCAGAGATATTAAGTAACATATGTACAAAAGCCGAATTGAAAGCCTCCTCCTTTTCTAAAGTGGGCTAAAAATAGCGATAACCAATTTGAAAAATGTCACTTCAGCCCCCACGCCGAATCATCAGCGTTGTTTCGCAAACCGACTATTTCGTGAATCGATAATTCGGCTATTTCGAGCTAGGTTCGCCGCCGAGATTGCACTTAAATGTCCGTTGAATTTATTGACTTTGAAATAAATTGCTTCGGTGATATAGAACTTATATTTACATACTTGAAAGAAATTGATTAAAAAGAGAAAACAATCCTACAACCCTTTCAATAGTCGGTTTTAATTGCATTACCTAACATATTTACTTTGTTTTATTTATCATAATAAATCTGGCGAACAATCGTAATATGTTTTTTAATGAAAATTATTTATTACCTATTTTTTCAACAATTTTGCATTTACAGTCGACTCTCGTTATTTCAAACCTGCGATAATTCGAACCTCTCTATAATTCGAAGTTATCACGAGTTCCCTAGAAGATCTCTTGCTATTTCGAAAAAAATCAATACATTTTTAAACACTTGGTAATTCAAACAAAAAAGTAATAGCTACACAACAAAACCACGCGTTAATTCGAACTCGTGGGCGTCAAACATTCGACAATTCAAAGTTATGAGATTAAAGAAGCAAGTACATGCCCTACATTTTAGAAAAGTTGCACGTGCATTTGTTGTTAATTACCTCATTTGTTTGCCACTCAGTTAAGTTACTTTTCCGTTGGTGATGTGTACAGAAAGTTTACGTTAGTTATGAGTCCTTAATCGAAAAAGTGGAAGTAGGTGGGAAGAAAAGTGAAAAAAAATGCATTTAATAAATAATAGTTGATTATTACGTAACACCTTGTACTTTCATTTTTTTTCCCGAATATTTCCGACCATTTGATATTTCAAACTCTCGATAAATCGTAATATTTGGATAGGTCCTTCGAGTTTCGAATTAACGAGAGGCGACTGTATATATATTTTTTTAATATTCAAGCGTTGTTTAATAATGACTATAAGATATGTTATGTCAATATACCTTAACATGCATATTTATTTAAAAAAAAATCGAGATCTGAAATATGGAGCCATAGCCATTGGATTGGAATATTTGGAACTCGCCTAGCAATATATGCATATTGCTCGTGTATATGTATAAACAGCCGAGTGGAAACGAGCAACAATGTAAACCGAACTCAGATTTCCAATAAAATCGCATAAGTATAAAAGTGAAATCTGGACGAATTTGCGCAGAACAAATCCTATTACATCAAATGGGTCTATAAAGCTTACAACATGGTGTAATAAAGCAAAATAGTTGATGTGACGCGTAAGGACCCTTCTGGAAGCCGGGATCATATTGGCCGTCATCGAGTGTTTCATCCGAGTTTTATTGGGTAGATAAATGCATGCCTCGGGGGATATCGGATAGGCTCTATCTGTAGTAAAACAGGCATTGTGTAAACTTGTTCGATTGCTTTTTCTGATCTCAGTTGTGTGTCAAATATGTCTACTTGAATGGTACATGGAAAGAATATATTTAATCGATTTTTTTTGTGGAACAACTCAAATTATTTTTTTTTTTGTTTTTAATTTTTAAGCAGTAACACTAGCTGTAACAGTAACAGTAGCTGGAGTAACCGAAAACTTTTCTTATGATTTTTTCTAAACATGAATTGATTACAGCACCCTCTATAGCAAATTCAACGCAACGGAGAGTTGTCGAGTTTGCGGACGATTGTGGTAGAGACACATCTTTGAGTGGCATAAGGTTAGTACCTTCGAAAGTCGAAACATTAAGTACAGATGTCGCTAGTGATTAGCTTCACAATACCATTGACTAAATTCGCTGTGATCGACGGAAGGTAGTCTGGTGTAATTGGAAGCACGTTGGACCGGCAATCCAGAGGAAGCGGGTTCGAATCCCGTGACAACCAGAGTCTTTCGCAGTTGATTTTTTCTATGGTAAGCGGTAAGCACATCTGTTACGATATTGTGGGTTTTTTTCTTATATTTAAAGAATACTTTAAAACAAAACTATTTCGAACATAATCGTGTCGCATTTTTGAAATAACTACAGAACTCTTCACTGAGCTTGGCCCGACATGCTTTTGGCCGGTTTTATTTCCATACACCCTTATCCTTGTCTTGAAGGTAATTATAAAAACAATAAATTTACTGATACTGGGACCAATAATTTTCCCGAGTCATTATTGTATATTTTTCATCACACTTGCTTTCTAAGCGCGCCATTGCTTGCATGCATCGCGGGAGTAATAGAAAAGTGAAATTTTCTAGGGAATTCCAATAATCTTAACTTACTTGACTACAGTACTTTTATGTCACTACTGCATTTCCTGCACTCATAGTACAGTTTCTTCGAAACCTCATCCAAACTAACTTTTCTAAACATTTTTTTCTTTTTTTTTCTATACAGTTTTTTAAATGATGGGACTGTCGTCAATATATCTGGCCATTCTTCCCGTGTTCCTTAAGATATCATTGACTTACCTATGCATAATATCCTTAATTCCTTATTAGTTTTTAGTGCTGATTTCGCTTCATATAACTATGAAAAAGAGACTAAGATTTGTAAAGCATAAAATAATTGATTATAGACCCAAAGAAAATTCACATAATATGTGATATAATTCCCTTCACAGAGTATTACTGCGACTAAGGCAGGGGTATATTTAAAAAAAACGTGGAGATTCAAAAAATATTGGTCACTTCTACAGAACATGAAATCGTACAGTGAGGAATAAAATAAAAGAGCTTGGAAAAATAGATTTGGAAGGGGTTCAGGAGGACTTGTATTGTGAATACTGAAATTTCCAAAAGGACCAAAGTTAGCTAATTTAAGACCTCCTTCCAGCACCTCCAGTTAATTACTAAAGCCAAAATTTTAACTATTTTGTCCCGATTTTTGTTCATTTGACTTTGTCAGTTTTTTATCGGTACATCCTTTATATGTTATTAATTTCCTTAACTAAATAAAACTTGTTTTAGTGATAGTTTTAAATGTTTTAGTGATAGTTAGTAATGTTTTAGTGATAGTTAGTTTTAAGTTTGTATTTAGGTTAAGGTTTGTAAAAGAATAGAATGAGAATGTATTTATTTGCCATATGACAGAGATAAGACAATAAATCAGATACAACTATAAAAAAATAAAAAAAAAACTCATATCTTAACCGATTTTCGAATCCCCTATTGGTAAATTGATCATTGGTAATTCATACACAGGCCCAAGTCGTATGGTATTTCACGGGCATCCAGCATAGCTCAAAGGGAAAACGTTTAACACTACTATAAGGTCTATAAGTTGAACAAGCAGGTAGATATATAAACAAGCAAAAAATATGTCCATAAAGCCTGACCCACACATATCGACAAGCCAAACGACGTACAGCTGTTGGCAAGCCGGCGAGTTGATAGGGGTCCGCGTACATTATTAACAACTCTGCATGAAGGTGACGGGTAATGATAACGTTAACTAGATTCCGTAATAGAGGCAGCTGTGCCGAGTTATGTCCCGCGCGAGACGGCCAGTATTAAAAATGCAGTAGTTGAAAACGAGTTCAATTCGGCATGGGCTTCGACGCTGGCGCAGCTCGCCAGTGTTGTTATGACGCGCGGCTAGCGAGGTTGCCTCGGTACACATGCGGACATAGCTTTAAACGTCTATTGTTTCGGATTGAGTGCCCGTGTTCGAAGTGAGGCGGTATCGGAGAATTCTATGGTGAGTTTAGAATTGAAAATGTTCACAACTGTGCAAGAGCTTAAAAATAGCTGATCAATGATCGCATCCCAGTAGGTATCAGCTATCAATTCTGTTATTTCCCGAAACAAAAATTATATCTATTTCTGAATAAATGTTTTTACCGAACGTTGGTTTTGACAACGCAAATGAGACGCGGAACGCAATTTAATCGTTTTAGTAACGTATTTAAAGAATGTATTTTGAAAGCACGAAGTTTCAGATTGACTGCTGGACCGACGTTTACACACTAACGAAAGACACGGCTGCAAATGTCAGTATTTACGCGAGAACACCGGTATCCGCTCTGGAGCTTCTATTTTTGCGCTATATCGTTTATTATGAGGGCCGGCGGGAGAGCGGCGGGCCGGCGCGGCGCCGCCACGAGACGCCCGCGGGAAAGGGTGACCACATGGAAAAATCTAATCTTCTGTTAAATAATGACATCACTCTAAACTGCCGGAGGACCTACAGTGCTCGGCCGGGCTATGAAGTCAATCCTGACAATTTTATTGTCAGTTCAATATGTGATCTGTCCACAATGTCACTTTTTGACAGATAATGTATTGAAATGACAGCTGTCAGAATTGACTTTATGCGGCCGAGAACTGTAGCACATTTCATAATTGGCAGAAACTTGTGGCTCCGACGCTACCAGTTTTTTTTATTGATTGGTTAAAAAGATACTGTTAGCCGCAAAACCGCAGCATGTTTCTGTCTAGCACAGAAAATACTAAGGCCACTCCGATATTGGTTTACTAATATGTGGCCGAAAATTGTATGGCATATTATCACATCCCAAACTATTATCCCCATAGTTTCATTTGACAGAATCATCACATGACAAACCAACGTTACGCAGACGTATCTTCTACATATTATATTACCTTGTTCCAGCCTAACATAACCTAGTTGCCAAATGAAAGTTATCAAAATAATAATTTGGTAACTGTTGGTATGCCAAGTGAATCATCTGCCATAAATTGGTTTGGAAATAAAACTAGGCGATAAATATTTTGACGAAATAGCAGTACCTTTTTTATCGTAGCATATGGCAACCCTGCGACTAGCCGGCCACTACACTGATATTATATCGACGCTGGAAAGGAGAAATTAGATAAGCGACACAGTGCGTACTTTACAGGAGAGGCAAAAAACCGCCGAGATTTTCGAAAAAAAATCATTAAAATGAATTAGGAGGCCAAATCAAATAATTGAAGCATTATTTATGGACATAAATATGTTTTCTATGTGATGTTTTAATTATTTAACGTATTCAAGTGTTATTTAAGGATTTACTGTCGCTTAAGCAAAATGGTCGGAAAAATTGATTCAGGTAAAATTATCTAACCAACACGTTGTAAAAGAAATAAGGAAGGTAAAAAAGTCCACCCGAGGACTTACATAACAAATTCATCATGTTAAAATTATCTAACTGCCGATGTGGCTTATTTTATATTCGGGTAAAAATATATAAATTGAAAAAAATAGCATAAATATATCAGTAAGAAATATCCACATACTTAAAATAGAGAAATTATTTTAGACTTCATAGTCAGTCATTTCAATTACAAGAGTAACATTCCGTGACTAGTAAACGAATTTACTTACACGTGAAAAAAGAAAGACACTGCTTTAGGTATTTTTTTTAACTTTATTACAAAAAGTAGGTAAGTATGTGAGTAAGTAATAGTTATTGTTAAGTATTAAAAACAAATATAATTTGTTTTTCTATTTGAGATCATTTCTCTTTATTTTAACCCTTAAAATGCATAGTGATACATCACTATGCATTTAAGGGTTGCATCATGCATCATGTATTTTCGACTCTATTGACAACATGTCAGAATTCAAATTAGAATAAATCTTTGTCAAGGTCATGCCATTTAAGGGTTAAAACATGCAAAATCAACAAGGATAACTCGTTATTGAGCCAACAATAGTTAGTACCTACCTACAAACGAGGCACTTGAAAACTATCTACTTTTAACAACCGTACCTATTGGTATGTTTATCCATCGTATTACGTTATGATAACACTTAAAAAATAGTTTTAGTTAGTACCTATTTCTTTTTTTATTTTTATTTATTAAAGTTCCAAAAACATTTTATTTAACGCAGAGTAAAAATTTACAGGACAACCCCTCTGCCAAATGTTTCTACATAACGAGACAAAGAATA